>KV751331.1:4033946-4063866 GCA_001698575.1 Mola mola | reverse complement strand
CATCTTTTCAAATGTTACATTCTAATTGTATTTTCTGACCTGTTTGCACTTTCCTTGGCTGTTGATGCTGTGCTTCTGACTCAAAAGAATGCTCATCTATTTTATTCTCTAATATCAGCATTGGTATCGGCCCCACTAATTGTGTATCAATCGGGGTCTAATTATTTCATGTTCCACTTTGCCATTTTTTTTCTTTCCTTTTAATTATTAATCATTGATTAAGCATTTAACTGCACTGATTTTATGTGAGGAGCTCAAAGAGTATCTTTACCATTCACCAATGCATATTGAAAATAGTTAAATGTTACTCAGTAATGCTTAATCTCAACTGCTTCAAATCTGACGCCTACGGTGACGTGTTAAGATGCTTTTGTGCGTGCAGTAGCCATCCATGTAACACCAGTGCTTAAACCTGTATTCTCAGAATTTGTCCCATTTTGGCTCAGCTCAGGTGGGTAAGTCCGGGGTGAAATGGCGCTGGTGAGCTGATGAGCTGTCGAGCAGCCTGAGGTTGTCTTGAATGACGTAAAGAGCTCATAAGGTGGTGCAGCTAATGACAGAGAGAGGACACAAAGTAAAAACAGGATGGAAGAGGAAACGGTTGACAACAGGAGGCTGCTTCAGTTTAAAGGGAACCAACAAACACGGGTTCATGTGCATTCGCCACCTCTCTTATATGATTCTTATTCATCGTTAGCCAACACGGTGTGTGTGGTTTCCATGGCAGCAGCTCAGATGCTGTGTTGAGCGGCTATTTTTTCATAGTTGAAAATAACTTTGCTCTGGCAGCTTCTGAGATCATTAGAACAACACAACGGCAGATCCAAGTCTGCTTTGGTATTTCCACTAAAGGTCAGTGGGCATACAATATGTTTTATTAAGGGCGGCGGAGGAAATGTGAACAAAGAAGCTTTGTGTGATATATGAGCTCACTTTGTACGATCAATATGCCCAAAGAGCCCAGTATTATGCTTAGTGGGTTCAGATGATGTGCCTCTGAAACGTAACATAACAAAGTGCTTCTTTTCGTTTAATCTCTTCCAAAAGATAGGATGTTAGTTAATTAGAGGTCTGGGGATCTGTTGTTGGACCAATATTAGTGTCTCTTTGATATATGCACTGCTCATAATGGTAACTTCTGTAGCTGTTTCTGTGTTTATTTAATAATCAGAAAAACATCACCGTAGCTCTTATCATTTACACTATTATTGTCACGGCCTAAGTTGAGGGGGCAAAGACACAATTCTTCCTCTTTCTAATGATGTTCACATGGTTAATTTTTGTCCTACATTTAAAACCATTGAATGAAAATGTTTGACCTTGTTAACATGCTGATGTTTTATTGTTTCACGTGCACACAACATGAGATAATTCATCATCGTCATATCTGAGGATTTCCTGTTGTTGCTCTAAAGTCGACTGAGGACAGTTCTGATTAAAAAAAAAAACAAACAAAAAAACATTTTCTACATAGCAAACCTAAGGAACCAATCATGACAACTTGTGGGGGCGGGGCTTAATTTTGTGGAACAATTAATGTTGAGGATAATTACCATTGTGATACATCAACTCGTAGGCGACCTTGTACAAGTAGCTCCTCCTCTTCTTCCTGGGAATCCGTGACTGGTTCAAACATCTGTGGCTGAATTACTCCAATGTTAGAGCATGTCACTGTGCATCGTGTAGTAGACTCGTTTAAACGTTGTACGTTGACGGAGCAGGTGAGCTCTGGCTCGTTCCAGCTGCAGGCCAGGTGCAGAGTGGCAAGCGGAGACGGGGAGGGGCTAAAAGTAGCACATTCATACATGTCCATAACCAAGACGAGGCGAAGGTGTAGAATTACGTCTGAGATTTTAAGGCCACGAAAAAAAAAAATGTAATTTCATGAAACAAATAATTTTCTTAGTGTTTAATCAATGATCGGACCAGGAGTTTAAATGTCAGTCTATTTGGGAAATTATTTTCCTCTTCTGCAGTGTCTCGAGGCAAAATACGCATCATGACTCTGTATATTATACCTGTTGAGTTCTGCAGCGCTGCAAAGATCAGGAGCCTTTATACTGAGACCCTGCATCTGATGCCAGAATAAAGGCTCCTCAAGAGCCAAAATCACAACTATTAAACACTAAAATGGGCTCAGTTGTTTGACGTATGATTTTGTTTTTCTTTTTTGATTTCTTTAAATTTAGTGTCACGTGCAACATGAAGCCAGAAATATAGAAGTCAAGTATATTTACAAAATTAGAAATTACGAAACAGATCAAATTACAAATTTACAATTTATTTTAAACCAAAATATATTATCGTTTCTTTACTTACTAAACCCCTTGTCATGTTTTTTTGAATAAAGATAGTTCAATGAACCAAAACCTTATTTAAATATTTATTTAACAAACATTTATTTATGCTTTTGAGCCAAATTCACTGGAGAAGAGTTCATGGTTTGACAACAAAAGGCAGAGTGAGCAGGGCACTGGGGGCGCTGTGCAGCAACTGGGCTTTTAGTATAGAGAGCATTCATCAGACTGTGTTCCTCTCAAACCCCCATCCGCATCCGTCATAGAGCCTTCAGGAAACAGGTCAGCGAACAAAAGCGGAGAGAGAGAGAGAGAGGGAGAGAACGCAATGCAGAGAGCTGGGATAGGAGATGGGAGGAGGGGGGTCAGAAGTTGATAAGAACTGAGCTGTTCTGTTCTCCTCTAAACCAGCTGCCGGAAGAGCTGCTCTAAGGCGGACAAAAACACTTCCCAGCTCGCCTCGCTGGCCCGCAGTGACACCTCCCAGAAGTCTTCCTATCGGCCACTCAAGAACAAGACTGAGAGCTGTCGCCCAGGCAACAGTCTGCGGTGCTGCAGTGCATGTATACACATCTCCTTAGCGATGAGAGTGTGGCGTAATGGCAAGATTTTCAGAATCATAACTGTTTTTCACGTTTTTCGACTAGTCTTGAGTTTAAAACCAACAGTACCTGAACTCAGGCTGAGGATGTGTGGTCGTTTGCGGAAATATTTTAACAAAAAGACATTTAAAGACTCAACATGACATGAAATGACCTGGAGATGTGAATATTTTCTTCAGTGAAGAGAGGGATGAAATGTGTTGCCCTGGCAACAGCCCACAGTAGGAGCGAAGTCGGCCTGCAAACTCAAAGCGCTTCAAGTCTAAAACACTGCTTCAACAATTTGGTTGGTTACAGATTAATATTTTGTATCAGAGACGTCTCTGACAGGGGCGCAGATCCCGGGGGGGGACCCAGGGGGACATGCCCCCTCCTCCACCTTTTGAAAATCATGAAATTGTCCCTCCCATTAAATCATCTATAATTTAACGGCAACTCCACTCTTTTAAAGGTTTTTCATAGTTAAACACGACAATTTTAAGGTTTTGTATCCGTGCCCCCTCCCCATATATCCTGCTCAGTGGTCAGTGGGAATGTGTAAGATAAAATTGACGTCTTTTACCTTGCCGCGCCTTTCACACTACATTTCCCAGATTCCATCTCCCTGCGATGGAAGTAGAAGAACGGGCGCAACTTACAAAAAACTTAAGCATTTAAAAAGTGGATTTATATTTACTTTCCTTCATTAACCTGTCCGCAACACAGAAGTAACGTCACCTACTTGATGTTGATGTTTTAAGCGACTGTCAAACGTTTAACCTACAATTAGTGGTTGTGTCTGTTGCACCAGAAATTGTGATACACCTCGTTGATATTTTTGATGTCCCCCCCAGAAAATAGTCTCTGGCCAACTTCTATGTCCTACATTTGATGATAAGCAAGCAAGAACTTTAAAGGAAGAATGATTCTGATATTACAAGAGGATTTAGGAATACAGGAATTAATTTGGTTTCCAAAGCATGTTGGCATCATCCATGTTACTGCAGTGTAATACAGGAGGAAGTTTATTGTAATTTCAACACTGTGGTGGAAAGGTAGTTGTTGGAAAACCTTGAGGAACTGCAGATAGTTTAAAACGTAGTTCAAATATAACCATGCAGCAACTATTTCGGTTAAAAATGTGCTCAGGGTGCCTTGACGAAGGGGATGGCGGCTTTACGTTGCTTCAGCAACAGGCGACGGACCAGTTTTGCATAAAATCCAGGTCCAGAGGTCTTTTATCTCTGCGATGAGAACAGAAGTGTTGCGGATGGAAAGATAAGACCTGTCAGTTCTGTTGGCTGTGACTGGACTGCTGATGACCATCACCATAATGAGCTGGTCTGTGCGTGTGTGTGTGTGTGTGTGTGTGTGTGTGTGTGAAAGGGACAGGGCAATAGAGATAGAGATTAAATTGAGTCATCATTTGGCTGAAACACTGAACCTCTATTGGTATTTTATTAAAAATCAGATAGTTCTGTCCACAGCTGCTTTAGTGAAGGTCCAATCCGATCATTACAACTCAATGAAAACTCAACACTTCCTGCTCATTTAATTCAATTTGTTTGAGATCAAGTAACTAATTAACGCTAAAATCATTCAGAAATTTGGTCTAAATGTTTTTTCCATGTGATAATTAAAACATCATGAATGCGTTCATATGACACCAGTGACGTTTAAACAAATCATTTTATTGTAATCAAACTTAGGTATACGTTTCTGTAAGTTTAAAGGTCTCATTTGCTGTGATCAAACTATTATTTTCACAAAATCACATTGATGAAGGACGCTAGCCAACTTTTGCTGTTCTATCAGCTAATCAGTTGATTTATACGTGTTAGATTTTTGATCAGCGACAGAGCAGTTACATAAACAGTGGAGGAGATGCCTTCAGAGCCTGCGGTAAAAAAAAGAGGTCAGCTAATTGGGACAGCTAAATATATATATATTCACAGGGTGTACCTTCTCCTCGAAATGTGATGCAGTGTCAGAGCTGCTGCTGCAACGGATTTAACAGGCTGGCAGCCAAAATGAAGTGATAATGACCTGCTGATGACCACTGATGGACAGATGAGCGCTCATACTTCTGCGGTGCAAATACTGGACAGGAACTGGAGTCTTTTCCAGACAATAATTTTCAGGAAATTCACCACGAGCTAAACTAATACTTGCATGATCCATTGTGTTTTCGTCTGAGGTGCAGTAGTATACGGTATCACAAGTACTTTAACTTTACTTCCAGTGTACGAGAATGGAGGCGGATAGCAATTTTTCCAGGATGATATATTCTCAACATAAATTTCATTACTTATTTTAATCTATTAAAATAGTGTTGTTATCAGTGTTAAATGGAGGCATCAATCCATATTCAATAAACTTGGATTAAAAAAACAAAAACAAAGACACCCTGCCTTTTTGTTTAGAGCCACAATGGTGCTAATAAATGTCAGAAAATTAAAAAAATAAATGAGATTAAAGGTTACCTAACACTGCTAGCACTACTATCCATTAATATTTGCTGTACTATTACTATGAGCTGGTCAGACTTTCCATTTTGACTTCCTTATTTGAACCAATCAAAAAGATTTTTTTCATTAAAGCTGTTTGCAGATATTTTATTAAAAGACTATAAATGGCATCCTTGTTAAATAAAGCTCAGAAAGCAAGACTGATTCTCACTATCCTATATGCCTGCAGTGACAAAGCAATTTCCATCTGTTTCACCTGTGTGCATGTGTGTGTGTGTGTGTGTGTGTGTCTGCGTGAAGAGAGAAAATCCCTCTTGCAGGCAAATGTCTGGTTCTGTTTTTTTAATGAGGCATTTTTAGTGGAAATTTTAAAAGGAGACGAATGAGATGATACTAAGATGATTCATTTTAATATTTTGAAAATAAACTTTTAAAAAGGAATTCCCAGACCAAGCAACACTCGCACCCACAACCAGACAAACCAGACAAATGTGCGCATACAGTGTATTTATCCACTACACACTGTAACTGCAGGATTATAAGCCCCTAAATCGACAGTGTGTTTATCACACTCGAGCATTCCCGGAATGAGAACTATATATTTTTTTTCATTCTCCTTTTAAAATGGACTAATAAGGGAGGATATCTGGGTCCATAATGGCTTATATACCCTCCCAGTCAACAAATATATTATATTTGTTGTAACATTTTGTGTGGTGCCTGATTAGAGTGACCTCATCACCCCAGTAATACATATATATATACATACTGTATGTACCCAGAGGCTTCTTATTGCTGTGTTCACAGGAGGACGAATAAGCTGTAGTTTCAGAGTAAATCAATCAAATCAAGCTTTTTTCCACAATCCTTGCTGTGTCTTAAAGTAACTGCTTGTTTTCCTTAATTGGACATTTCTAAATCCCTCATTGAAGAAGCAAATAGATCAATTAATTAATTAAATAAATACAAACCTCTTGCTCTTCCTTGTTTTGCTCTCCAACATCCCTGCAAGAATCCTTCCTGCATGGGGCATTGGGCAGTGAGTTGCTTCTGGATGTGAATTACCATATTTGGTGGTGAAGTTTGTCCAAGTGTTCTCTCTGGCGTAAGCTGCGGCGCAGCAGTGGGGATCTCTGGTCTCTAAGCACGAGCTCAGAGAGCTTTAATCCCGGGCAAACTCAGCAAGCTCACCAGCAAGTGCGAGCGTCAGCAAAGCAGGCCAAACATGCGACAATGGAGAGAGAGAGCGACACAGAGACAGAGAGAAATTCTGCAGCTTCTATGAGCTTCAGGGGGTCGCAGTGTGAAGGCATATTTATTCTGCTCTGTGACAATTATCTCAGCTACGGTCGATGATTTGAATGAATAAAGAGGTTTTGATGCCGGAGAATCGAGGAGGATGAGGCGTCAAACTTGAAACGAGGGATGTGCATGTGATATTCTCTGGGAAAGAACTGGGCACAGGTTTTCTGCATTTTCTCAACGATCTATAGTTGTAGTGAAATAACCACTTTTTTTTCCTCCAAATTATTTTTACAGTTATTATCTTGTTGTCAAATGAAGCTTTGATAGAAAAAAAATCACCATACACTTGAAATTAAGAATTATATCCATGTTTTAATACATATCACATGTACGATACTATCAAATCTAAAAAGTACTCATGATGATACATTATACTCGTGTGGTAATGAAATATTGATACTACTATTACTTTCATTCCTATTCATCTTAATAATATGTCATACTTTATGAGTTCATTTGAAGGTTTGAATGTAAAATTAGAATCTGCTAAGTCTCAAACAATGCCACCAAAGGGCCAAAGTGCATTATTTTCCTGTAAATTGCATAATATAATGTTATATTACTAATTACTAAAGCTCTATGTGCCGAATTACGTGCGGAATTGAATAATACGTGTGACTACTATACAGTCGAATGACTCCATTGGTGACCAAAGAGCAATCAGTGTAACCATCAATTAAATTTGCCCATTTTTGCTTACTAAAACAGTGTTCTAGTTGGTTCAAGTGACAAAATTATCAATTATAAAAGTTGCAAGTAATTGAGTTGAATAGGTCCCCCCGAATTTCAGACCTTTACTGAGAGAAAGATTTTTTTTCTTTAACATTTCACTCCAGAAATCAATTTTTTCCCATTTATTTCAAGCTTTGTTCAGTTAATTCATCTGCGACCCGTAATTGTGAGTGTCACGACTTGCAGACCTCCGCTCTGAGGACCGTTTCATCCTCCTCACTGAATTGTGCAAAATCATTTGCCCATTAGAGAGTTAATAGATGACACACTTTGGGTTCTACCAGACAAAAGTGACATTAGATCAGCCAGCTCTGATCTCTCTGTGGCTGCATCGCTGGCCACTTTCATCTGCTGGAAAGATTAGGAACGCTGCCACAGACTGATGGAGGCGATCGGACTGCTGTTAACCGTTTGTCTAAAACTACTTTCATGAACATTTAATTGCGCGAATGAGTGGACGAATCTGTAAAGATTTTGGAAGCTTGAAAACACTGTCTGCCTTTCCTCCACCTTTCTGAACACATTATTGATGTGCTCTGCATGTTCTGAGTGGTAAAATGCAGCAGGGGGTTGTTGGAGTAGCCTTCAGCTCCCACATCTTTAAATTTTGGGCCAAATGGCCCAGACATATGCAGAACATCTGAGTTTAAAGTGTTTGAGTAACTGCTTGATCATACTGTACGTGACTAATACAGTTTTTAATTTCATTCTCACCAGCTTTATATGCTACTGGAAGTGTTATACCATCCTTTGTTATCAATTTTCCTTTGATTTGAATCCGTTGATTTTAGTTTTGTTTCTTGTGTTTCTGCTGTAAGTAACTTGTAGTTGAATGTTTTCCCCCTTTGATGTGATAAACCATGAGGAGTATGCGCAGGGTCTTTGAATTCTCTCCATAATTCTCACGATGATGCTGTGTGTGTGTGTGTGTGTGTGTGTGTGTGTGTGTGTGCGCGCTCTCTGGGTGGGGTGTGTCACTGCAGTGGCAAATCACTGTTGGGCATGGAAACAAGTACAAAACATCACACTTCGGAGGTGACAGGAGCTTGAAAGTCTCAAATAGGAGGTGTTTATTTACTTTAAACTGCTATTTTCTGTCTTCTTATTTTAGTTCAGTATGTACTCATTTTTTCTCTTTGAATAATATCCATCAACATGTAAACACAGTCTCCAAGATGATGTGTTGCTTGTCTTTTATGCAGAAGAATATGTAAGATGACTCCAAACACCTCAAAACCCATGAGCCTCTGCTCCTGTTGCTATGGAGAATAAGTGTGAATCAGCGATTTCCACGAGTGAATTCACTTCATTTTCCTACACAGATGCTCGTCTTTTGTGCTGGTGATTAAGCCAGAGTTCCATGTCCATCCCAACCCCCAGCTGTCAAGGACCTTCTGCACCGTCGTCTGTGCAGGAAAAAAAGGGTCTTCTACTCCAGGAACCCCGGGTGCCTGAAATAACTTCTTCTTTTATCAAGACAGGAAGAATTAGTTTCAGTTTAATTTAAGTCCTTCATCGTCTGGTGGAGTCGTCTTGTTCAGCCGGGACAATATGTGGCAATAAATGAAGACTGAAGCAGGCTGCTCGATAAAAAAAGACCCATTTATTTTAGACCAAGTCCTCACCACTGCTCGCTTATAAGTTAACAGTATAAAAGAGTGGAAGTGAACAGAGGTTTAATGTGCGTGTGTGTGTAAAATGTCGGCGAGTTAAACCTTTTCAGAACATTCCGGCTACAAGGCACGTTGCTAAACCCAGCATGAGCACATACAGTTGATCAGTGACAGCAGCCGCAGATGCCTATTTATACCAGCCCGGCTCATATCTAATGTATGGAGTTCCCATTATCAGCAAGTCATTACAGTTATATTTTGGAAAGGGGAAATGCCTCGTTAGTTTAATTAAAGTGGAGTACACACATGTCGGAGTCAATAAGCCTGATTAAGTTACCTTTGATCGATACACATTTGCAAGCAACATGGCAATCTGCTGACCCTGGTACAGCACCGGAGAAACCGGCTGCAACCTCAGGACTCCTGAAACATTCAGCATTCAGTCCTCGGTGCCTTTTTTCTGGTCCCTACATAATGAATGTTAGAGGCAAGCACAGGTACTGTACTATAAAAACCTTTGCGTGGTTCATGAATTATTGAACACAGGCGATTTTGCAGAGTCAACAAGATGTGGATGTAATGCAAATAATTTGATGCAAATGCGCAGTTATCATAAATGCTGGCCGCATGAAGCTCCTCATAAGGGCAACCATCACAGGTCCACTGTGCTCCTAAGAATATGTATGAAGGATGTTATGTAATCTGCTGGGGACACATTTAGTGCTAATAGGTGGTGGTGAAGCAGTGCACTCTAACATATGTGCTCCGCTTCATATTCTCGCAGGAGCAGCCTGAAATGGTTCCGTGCCGGGACAGAAATCAAACACTGCGGAGCTGCATTACAGAAGATGATGCCGCTGCACATGAATATAAAGAATTAATGGTTTGGTTCGCGCTCGACTCATGCACAACACTGGTAATTCCCGCTGGATCAAACGGTCATAGAGCCACTCATCATAGTTTCAACCCAATGATTGGCGTACAGTGGATCTTTCATTCTACAAGACAAGCACTCCCCTGGCAGAGATTATGGAACGCTGTCCATTAATCAGCCCAAATATACAAGCTGAGAGAAACAGCCCTCGTTGCTTGCGTGAAACCCTAATGCGCACTTTATTGCACGGAGTGCAATAAAGGTCGTAGATTTAGCATTTTCATGAGTTATACCGGAGAGATGTGAAACGATTTCGAAATAAATGTGTTCTGGCAAAATAATTCGCAGCATGAGGTAGAAAAAAATAAATGAACAAATGCTCAACTACAAGGAACCCTTACGTGTCACAGGGCTGTGGCTCAGGTGGTAGAGCGGCCGCCCAGTGATTGGAGGGTCAGTGGTTCCCCTGCAGTCTATGTGTGGAGGTGTCCTGGAGCATAATATTGCTCCCAGTGCTGCTCGCTCGATGCGAGTGTGAATGCTTAGAGCAGGTGGAAACCTGCAGGGGACACTGCCGTCAGTCTATGAATGTGTGCGTGTGAATGCGTGAATGCAGACTTGTAGCGTTGTCAAGATGACTAGAGAAGTCCTACGTTCACGATTTACTGACAAAACATCAAGATTCAGGGGACGCTTGGCAAAACGCAACATAACTTAATAATCCTCTGTCCTCTGCTTCAGTCTGTTCGCAGTTCTCAAGGGGAGTTTACGCCATATTCGGATTCTATGATAAGAAGTCTGTCAACACCATCACTTCATTCTGCGGTACGCTCCACGTCTCCTTCATCACGCCCAGCTTCCCTCTGGATGGGACTCAGCAGTTTATCATCCAGATGAGACCTGATATCAAGGGGCCCCTCCTCAGCCTTATCGAGTACTACAAGTGGGACAAGTTTGCCTACCTATATGACAGTGATCGAGGTAAGACAACAGTATTTAAGCATCTTTTCTCATCTGATTTCCCAAAAATGACCAACAATTCTAGCATCCTTTTTAAAAAAACAAGCCTCTAACTTATGATGTAGTTCCAAGTTGGACTGGGAGAGCAGGACAGAGTGTATCAGATCACATACTGTTCGGGGATGTACTGTAGCCCCATACAGTATTTAGCTCAGGCAAACATTTTACCTAAAAGCCTAAAATGTTGTCGTGGCCCTCTCTCTCAACGAAGGGACAATGATTGAATTAATACAATATAAAAGCTGTGCCTCAGCTGCTTTTTGTTGACGACAGTACACACATGCAGCGCAGCCGCAGCTGCAGTATCTGAGTAAAAGAGAATTTGCGATGTGTAATGTTTGAGAATGTGTAATGGAGTATTAAGGGAAGGCAGTCAGACTCACATTTGATATAGAGTAGAGGGATGTGTGCAGAAGACATGGACGACAATGACAGGTGATTTGTTTGCATTATGTTTCCATGATGTGAAAAAATTCTGGCTTCACTGCTAAATGAGGATTCTCATTTCATTTTTTTTTTTTAATGAAAATATATACAGTATATAAAGATACAGTACATACCCTTATTTTTCCCCCCCTCAGTACAAATTTTCAATTAAAGAATTTAGACAGTACATTTGCAATAAACAGTTGATATGTCTTGTTTGAACAACTGCACATAACAAAGTGTAAGACTCGTGACACATCGAACAAGTGTTGTGGAACTGTTGTTTGTTTTATTGTGTGTGAATTAATTAGGTCATTTTTGCTTTGTGGATTTTCAAAATAAAACCTATCTACACGCCCTCAAAGGAGCAAATTGTGAAATTTTGAGTCCTGTTCCTTGGTCGTCAAATGTTGACGCCTTGGGCTGGCAGAGCGGGCTGAAACCCAACGCGTCAGTATGTGACAACCTGGAAAAAGTCTCAACCATCATATGATACCAATTAAACCATTAAGCTAAAAGGAATATCCATCGTTAAGTAATACTTTATTTTGACATCTAATATTGAGCATTTTTTTTCAGCTCTGCACTGCTTCACATACAAGACACTCTTCTTGTTGGCCCCGTGGTCAAAAATGCTTTTTGTTAACACCAGAGACTCACATACAGACACATCAACCCTGTATAAGTCTGGCATTAGCATGCCTCTGTTCTTATGCAGTCACAAACCCGCAGCTTTGCACAGATCTGGATGCATCTAGGACGCATCGAGGATGCATTAAGATCCAAGGACTCGCTGTCTAATGCGACAGCTGACTCTGCTCAGACTGGACAGGAAACTCTGAGGGCCAGGAGCGGCTCCAGTATGAGGCTGATGAAGCTTATGAATCTTTATGTAACCTTTGAAGCGCTCCCGTTTCCAATATAAGTAATCAAATTCAAGTTAAAAACAACGGTTTCTAAGCATAGATGTAGTATTGTGATCCTTGGTTTGATCATAGGTGAAGTAAAAGATGAAAAATTTTCCACCTTCGCTTTTACATATCCAAACTTATGACAAATTCAAATCTATTCAGTCTCTAGTCTTTTATCTTTTTCATTTCTTTTTTAATTCAACAGTCTATTTCGGTTTTCACACCTATTGTCTGAACATCACGTGGCGCTGCTTCATACACACACCTGTCTTGCCCTCAGACGTTTGCCATTTGTGAAAGTGTAAAAATGTTAGAAGCCAAAAGGTTAAAGAGCAGCACAATCACCGCTCCAGTTGGCAATCTGCTGTGTCATGCAAGTCATTTCGTTGTGTCGTCTACCAATTAGGATTCTGTGACTTGTACCCTTTGAGAACAACGCAGGCTCCTGCTGCACAGAGGGACCGTCCCGCACTGAATAGGAAATCTTCTCCACAGATAGTTATTCATTCATTCAAAAAAAATATAGTAAAATCTTGTTTTTAACACCGACGCACAGATTTACGCTTCCTAAGCCGCTTTCATTAATCCCAATTGCAAGAAACTCATTCATTATTTTGTATTTTCAGCAGAAATAGATGGAAATTAGATTTGAAAAGCAGTTTGAGGTATTAAATGATAATTGATGAAAGCCCAGAGATGGCTTACCAGAAACATCAAGTAACACACAGGCTTAAGGTAATAAGGAGTGAGTCTACCCAGAGGAGCGGGATCTATACTTTATATAACCTTGCGTTTGGGGCGAATACAGCGAAGTACCAATGTCTTATGAGGGATTTCTGCTCCATATTACCCTTAACTCTCTATCTGTTCACATCACTTGTGAAGCTGCCCAACTGCACCTCGATCTGTCCACATTTATCCCCACTATGCTGGACCCTCCCTATCACCCCTTTCCACACACGCTCTCTTCCCTCTTCTCCCAGAATCCATTGCTAATCCTCCCAGTCAACCTGGCTCCGACTGACGACAGAACCAGACGTCGCTCCCCACCAAAATCGGACGGCGGGTTTAAACAGGCCGCTTCAGATTGTCCTCACGCCAACGCTAGCTCTGACCTGCTGTCTCCACTGTGCGTCCGCAGTGGGACCAAAAACCGTGTTGTGCATATTTCATCGTTGCATGGCTGTCTAATTAGGTCAGCGTGATCCACTCATTCCCATGGCAACCAAAGTGTGGAAAGAGACAGATAGAGGGAGCAAGGATGAAAGAAAGAGAGATTGCAAGCAACTGAGCTGGTAAATGATGCAAGGATGAGCGTGTGGGTGTTGCTCAGTCGGAGCCAAAGACGGAGCCAGGGAAGAGGAGGCAACGCAGTTGTCACTGGTTACGATCAATTCTATTAGCACCCTGAGACTCATGGATGAACCGACACCACCTCTGCAAAGTGCCTTCACATTTAGCGTTTAGCCTCCAAATCACCAAGATATGTGATTCATTAATTAAGCAGATCCCCTTTAAAAGACATGTAGAATATTAATGCTTTTGGCTAGCATTTAGCTTGTAGGTAATAATGAAAACATCGTTCTGCTCTCACATCCTTCAAACTGAGCCTATATGCACTTAATAATTGACTCAAATGCTCCTTGGTATTAGTATCATACGTGGACAGGTATTCCTGAGGGAAAGGTGTTGAAATTAACTTGGAAACAATAGCTGGAAGCAAAGAGATTATTGCTAATATAAAGCTACATATAGATATGCTTTCCGCTCTGCATTATTTATGAGCTTGTCCTTGCCTCATATGAAAAGTGTTGCACCACACTGTGTATATTCACATGCATCTTTTGAATGCTTTTGATCCGTGAGCACAAAGTTAAGCTGTTACAGTCAAAGTGGCATGTGGGAACATAAGAAGAGAAGATGTTATTTTCTCAATGTCAAAAGGGAAGTTATGTGTAACTCAAGCATCAAAGCTACGATTAGCTCTATGTGGAATAACAAAATCCTTCCCTACGCACTTGTTCATTACCCATATCTCATACTAAACAGGAGTGATGAAACCTTATTTTGCCAAGGGGAAACATGCAGCAGTCTGTGAGCTGAAAACAAAATCAGTGGAAGTCTCAGATGTATCGTTGTTGTGTTTTCTTACATAAGAATTGGCCTTTTATATCTAAACAAACATCAACGAGCCCCTTTGACCAAACAGTTTCCAATGTTGGTTATTGGCTAGAGAGCCACCGTGGAGTCATTGTGTCAGTGGATAAATCTTACCTCACTATATTCAGATTCAGATTCAGAATACTTTATTTATCCCACGTCATTGATTTCCATGGTTGTACTCGGTCAGTGATCATGATGCAACCTTCCTCCGGCCCCTGAAGTGAGCAGCTCTTTGTTCTAGGCAAGCAAAGTTCAATCTGGCCTGGTCAAAAAGGCACAGGAGAGGGAAAGATGAGGGATTGCTTGTAAGATCAATCTCAAAGCTAAAGTAGATCCCACTAAATCTTCCCACTGGACCTTTATCACAATAGTAGAGACATTTTTGCAGGATGCATCCACTGTAGTCTTTATATACCATAGACAAAGTGCAATACAGATTTCCTTGAGTACCATTCAGCACATTAATATTTTCGATATAGTCTCACTGGCTTTTGCTCAGTTTGGTTGTCTTATGCCCCTTTTCCACTGAGTGGTATACACTCAACTCGCCTTTTTTGGGTTTTCTACTGGGAAAATTTGAACTTTTGTCCAATGTCGGTTTAGGTTCCAAGCGAGCTGAGACGATATTAAAAAGGTAGTGTAGAACATGACAGACCACTGACTGGTCAGAGAGAATCATCAGTCCTGCACTTTCTCAGAAATACACTACAGGCCATTTATATTTAAGTAATAGTGAGGCTACAGTTCATTAAATAGTTTGCAGCGTTGGACCATACGTGCTACATTAGCATACCCTCTGGCGTCACGTTTAAGCTGAAATCCTATCGTCTGTACACTGAAGTAAAGTTCCCTCTCCTCTTTGCTTAAGCAGTCTTCAGTCTCCCTGTCTTCAGCCACTTTTCAAAAAAAAATTGCCTCCTCATTTTTGCAATCAGCCACATACCACGAGTCAAAAACATAATCCCCACGATATCCTCGGTTGTTGTTTTTGTTAGCGTTTGTCACAAATTGATTGTATAAAGTCAAGTTGGTGACGTCATTGCAGTTTCCAACAACGTCACTATAACAGCAAGCTGTGTTTGGGGGTAACTTTTTGTAGTAGAAAAGAAAAGACCCCCGAAAAACGTCAGTAGAGGTGAGGCGAATCGGGCCGGAACCGTCCATTGGAAGTTTCATTATTTGCAAGTTGTTTGTGACTTCTTTGCTAACTGGCTATAGCTTCTGGTAAACATACAGTCATGAATAGGAGGGTTCGGTGTCGGAGTCTAGAAGGAGTTTCTGGGCCAAATCTATCATCACCTCATGATGTTCACATGCCGAGATCACAATGCCTCATGTTTTGCTCACCAGTTTACATGAGTCTTTTAACGCAATTTTGTCGCGTCTCAGCTGAGTAACAAATAACTGTCTAATTGCTTTTGACAATCAGTAATTAATGAAGGAATTGTTGTCAGAGAGTAATATGAAAGAAGATCATTTGGTACACTTTTCAAGTTACTTGCCTAAGATTGGAGTCTTTTGAATAAAAAGTGTCAATTCATATCTCATGGTTTATTTGTGGCTGCTTTTACTCATTGTTAGGTTCATTTCACCAGTTTAGCTGTTCAGTCAAACAGAAATTAACTTTTTTTTCTTTATTTATATTTTTTTTTTGAGATAAAGCAGTTTGCAGGATCTTTTGCCCTGCAGTCAGTTTGGTATAAGTTGCTGTAGTTTTGTTAACTGCTAAATAAATAGCATTCCAGCTATTAAATCAGAATAGTAAGTCTGCTATGCTTGTTTTTATACCTACAAAGTAAAATAAGAAATGAAACTTGGACATATGGAACCAAATTATACACTAACATGCAAGAGACAGTATCACCACCTTCAGATTCAAGTCAAAGTGACTTTTAATGTAAAAATAGAATTTAACCTTAAACCACTATTAACACAAAATTTGCCCTTGCTTCATCTTCACTCTAATCACTTTTTCTCACTCTGAATTCTTATTATCTCATCTAATGAGCATTGATGACACGATCAGACTTAATAACACCATAATGACATCATTGTAATTATGATGTATGGTTCATTCAGATAAAAATGCAAGTCCCCTTTTTTTTTCTTCCCCAACATCATAAAACCTCGGCCGTGTCGCAAGAAATTGATTATATCTGTAATTCCCCTCACTGTAGCACGGCGGAATGAAACACTCGACCTTTATCAAACCGCTCTCCAACTGCCCTCTGCAGACCAGGGATCAATAATAGAAGAAATTCAACTGTGAAAGTAGATAGAGAGGGTGATAGGAATATAAGTGGAAAATGGAAACTAGCCTTTAACAGACTGCACTTCAGATTGATGGGCAGGTTCTGCCTCTAATGAAACTGCTCTGATACCGTTTGGAGTTTGAGAATTGAGCATAGATTTACTTCAGGCCGGCTTTAAATCCGAGCTCAGATCACAGTCCCTGCTACGTCAGCTGATGACTAAGCTGATCTCAAAGCCCGCCAACAGCAGCTGATGGCTCAGTTGATTGCCTTCTATGCATCAATTGGCAGATCCCAAACGGGTCAAACTGGGCTATCTCTCCTCTGTGGCTCCTCTGCAAGTCACACTGTAAGTTGCCTCCAGCCCAGCTCATCCTTTCTATAGTGGGTTTGCCTTAATGTCATTGATGCCTGCTCTGCTCTGTAGCCGGTGGGGGGAAGGGGTCTTTGCTGCTGCCTCACAGCCAGTGCACATAGGAAGCATTGTGGAACTCCTTGCTTTTCATTTCACCGCCCACATTAACAGATAAAAGCAGCCGCGCTGTCCCTGTGTCGCATGCAGCACCAGCCGGAACTCGGAGAGATTATACATTTTTGTCTGCACCATGCGCACCAGCCAAAGATAGACCTGAGGGGGGCGTCACATACCGTAGCACACCTGGTAGATCGTGCACCCCAATCTGAAAAGGGCTGAATCCTTGACAGAGGTTTAATGTCTGTCTCCTGAAAAAGAGGAAAAGGAAATAACACTGTCTTTGTTATTCATCATTATCACAGGAAAACTCAGAGTAGAAAGACAAAAGGGAGGTCACACAGCACAAAGGGTAGCCTACTGAAGTCTTCTGTCTCTAAATTGATCCTGAATAAAATTATAGATTTACTCGGCCAAAAGGACAAGAAGGAGATGACAAACGAATGGCTAAATTTGAGCTTTAGCGTCTGACTGTGGGATCGTTTACGTGGAAACGTGTTCAACAGAAAATGGTAAACTACTGTTGGGTTTTGTCCATTCCTTTACACAAACACTGCCTTTTCAGGCCAGGTTCTAAACCGAAATCCGCAAACTACTGGCCCCCTACTGTGGATTCGTTTTCACAAAATGAATGCATATTTTTCTTATTTATACAGTATATTAAATACTAGTACTCTTCAGCAGTAGAGTTTGCTGAATTGCCATGAAGCTCTAGATGTTGGCTTAAAATGAAGATAACTCTTGAAGCTTTCTTCATTTACTGTGAGCAAACCTCATGTACGGTTAAAAGCTGTGCAGTGCAGTGGAAGCCATCAGAATAAGTAAGTGGATCTCAAGTATAGAAAAAAAAAAATCACAGAAGTTTTTGTTCAGAAACGCAGTCATAAATTAGAAGAACACTGCAAAAGTTTTGCTACTGATGTCGTCAAGTGCACTGTTAAACCCACTTTCCTCCCACATGCTGTACAGGTTTGTGCCAGAACGCCTATGACTCATCCTGATGAGCTCTTTACATAAGTCATTGAGTCTCTGTAAAACCCCCGCAGAGTCTGAAAATGCAACCAGCGTTTGCAGACAATCTGAAACATAAAAAAAAATCTATGTTTCTGTCTGACACAAAATAAGTCTTGAATTTATTATTATGTTTCTAGCAAACCTGCTGTTGCGCTTTTCTCAAGTTCTGGTTTTGTGGCTAACATTTACGTGTGGCTGTCTTCATACGATAAGCCCAGCCAAATGCAATCAAATATATCCCAGATAATATTACAAGACTGCGTCCAGGGAAATCAGCAATAAATCCACACAGATATACACTTGCTTTGTCCCTTTTGTCAGCAGGATCTCTCTTATCAACAGTTCTTAAAATAATCTTCAATGCCAAAGCATAAGCGGAGAAAAACCGACTAAGAGAATGTTCCGGTTTCCATATTCAGGCCTGACGACGCTGCAGGTTGTTCTGGACACAGCAGCAGAGAGGAAGTGGCAGGTGACCGCCATCAACGTGGGGAACCTGAAGGACGAGAGGAAGGATGAGGCCTACCGCTCGCTCTTCCAAGATCTGGAGAACAAGAAAGAGAGGAGGGTCATCCTGGACTGCGAACAGGACAAAGTAAAAGACATCATGGAGCAGGTAGAGTGGGGGAACTGTTTCAGTAACTTTAATAAATCCACAGAAATGTGACGAGAGCCCAGTTTTATCTTGTTTTGTTTAAACGTGGACAGCCTTGGCAGCGCAGGATTTCACTGCTGACAGTAGAATTGGGATCCAAGTAGACAGAGTGTTGCTGACACGTTGTCAGCTGTTGGAGCAAATATTGCACTCACAGTTTTATTCTGCTGGCAGGAGTCGGACTGCTGCGAGTTAGTCAGGCACTGCATGTTGTCTTTCCTCTCGATTTCATTTGGTGGGTGGTCTGGTCTGACGCCAATCAAGTAAACTAGTACTTTATCTTTTTCTTACAAATCTTCTTTTTTTTTTTTCTTCTTATTTGGGGAACGTGATGATTAAAATAAGAAAATGGAGGGAATAAAAATGAACATGCTGTCTTTTGTCTGCTCTGGTCTTCTCAGGATTAGACCTTGTCCTTGTTAGATCACATGTCACACTAATGTTATGTATGTGGAATGGTTTTGGATGACCTGATGATCTGTAGAGTCGGGCCTAATTGTTTTCCTTTTCCAAAGCTGTTGGACTGGATCATCACATCAAGTTAAATACAACTTATTTAATTGTTTGAACATTAAAAATCATTAAAAATTAGATATTTTTTGTGATTTTTTTTTATTAGACATGTTTGCTATGATGCTATATACTGTACATGTTGTATAGAACTCTAAGATTAGACTTCGACCTTTTTGTTTATTTTCAATTAAGATGCATTAATTGCACTTATTTTAGGATCTTTTTTTTGTTTTTTGTTTTTTTTTTTTTAATCATACAAGTTTTTGCCAGTGGAATCCCATTTACATGTCTCTGATGGAAATGTTCGGGGATACGGTAACATTTGAAAGTTTTATTGACACAAGGGTATGTTTGTGGGCTATGATTTTGTTTGCCATTTTTCTTTCTCACTCTCTCTAGGAAACTGAAAGAAATGTACCAAGATCTCTGGGTTTAAGTGTTATTAATTGAAATACATCATGAAATATATAACAAAGAGCTACCCATTTATAGACATTTCAATGTACCAATTTTGCAAAATATGTGTACACGAATCTGATAAATAACTATAATAATACTTTTTGCTGCTACACAGCATTTCCAGACCTCCGCAGTAGGCTTTGCTGAAGCGTTTTATAAACGCAGTGATAAAATCAGCTTGTGTCAATGCTTCTGCACGACATGATCTGGCCGACTCACATTAAATCCAGTAATTGACATTAATAATCAGTATGTAAATAAGCAGAGATAATTGAGCTAACTTGGAAGTGGCCAGGTCCCGTTTACGTGGTGATGGATCAGGGCATAGATTCAGTACTTGCCAATTCCGATACCTGGATTTTGGCAATATTGGCAGTAATATCTGATACTGTTATCGGAACAACTGTGTTTCTCAGAAATGTTTTTGAATGAGAAATGCCTGAAAATGGGACTATGTATGTAATAATTGCTGAAAAGGGCCCTCTAGACAATCTCAGAAAGGGTCATTAAGACAGCAAACTGACTCATTAAGAATTTACCAAAAGTTTAATAACAGTATCCACTATACCAGCAACATTTTTAGATGATGTACTAATTATTACTTATGAGTGTAGCCATTTGTAAAGGCGAGAATGTGTATTCGCTTATACTATCAAAATTTAATTTATTTAAATCACTCCCCACTCAGTCATGTCAATTGACAAACAATACAATTTTACCAATACAACACACTAAAACTGAACAGAAATGGGAAATCATTAAGATTTTGCACAATTCAAGCATAGAATCGACAGACTGTCCTTGTATATACTGTAGTTTTGATAACTTGAAAATCTTCTAACTTAATAATATCGTCAGGAAGGGTGAATAACACAATGCAATAAATGTCTGTGACCTTTAATTACTCTGATTGGAGAAAAGTAATACCAGGAAGAATTATGCACATTTCCTAAGAGTGCTGAGTAATGTGGACCTATAAAAGTCCAGCAGATTTATAAAGGCAACATAACAGTGACACTAATGGTTAATTTAGGCGGTAAACAAAACTGCAATTAAAGACAACACAGATGCACATAACAGGATTTTTTTTTTTTACTCCACCTTTTACCCAGGAGACAGATGTATTGATCAGCGTTTAAAGCATGCCAAGGCCTGTTTAACTGAGTGCTGAGTGAAATCAATGGCCCGCAGCCTCAGCGCCGGTTTATCGGGGAAAAACACAATCCGTTTAGGAGGAAGTTTCCCGCTTCATTTGTCAAAGATGTTTATGTAGGAGATATGAGACGTTATTATTCAAATCTGCTTCGAGAAAAAAAAAGAAAAAATAGGTGCCACTCAACCAGTGGGATTAGTTTCAGGTGTGGTGGTTAGGTAATGTATTGAAATGGTCCATAGCTGATAAATTTCTCTTATTTTCTGCTTTTTTGCTTTCCCCACTGATAAAGAAATGGATTTGGACATGGATATCTCTGACTTCCTTATCCTTATGTTATTATTATGTTTTCCTCTGACAATAGCCTGGCCTGTCAGCCTTGTTAGGTTCGGTGTCGCGACAAATTATACGCTCTAAATATAACGGCAGGTTTGTGCAATGGGGGAATGTAACTATTATCATATTTATTTTTGTCGTATCGCTGGTTGTCACACTCGAGCAATTAAAAAAAGGAAGGATTGAAATAGCTGGCAGTCCTAGAGTAAAGTGAGTCATTTTAAAAGTAGTTCATTAAACTAAGAGCTTTACAGAAAAACTTGTTTTAGAGGCTGTCATTTTTCAGCTTTTCGTATTCATTCATTCAAGTAAAATCTCACATAACTGTTTCAATTTTGTGTTTCAAAAGGTCATCACCATTGGCCGACACGTGAAAGGTTACCACTACATTATCGCCAATCTGGTAAGTTTAGACACCTTGTACAATTATTTAAGGATTGTGTTATGGCTTATTTGTTCTGGAACCATTCAGGTACCGAGGGATAACACTCAGTTTGTTGTTTTTAGGGTTTCATTGACGGGGATCTATCCAAAATCCAGTATGGCGGTGCCAACGTGTCCGGCTTCCAGATTGTTGATTTTGATGATCCTTTGGTGTCCAAGTTTGACCAGAGATGGGAGGCCCTTGAGGAAAAGGAGTATCCTGGTGCAGACAGTAAAATAAGGGTGAGTTTAGACAGAAAGACCATGTGTCTCTCACAAATTACGCATTTTATTTTTCTCTTTAATTTAATTAAATTTTTTTTTTTAGGGGTAATATGTTTGTAGCCTTACAGATATCAGGCTGCCCTGATATGCATCACCTAACTTTACATACTGTGTGCATATTTTTCCATGAGCTGGATTTTTGAACCAATTTTCTTTAACACAAATGAGATTATTGTAATTTGCGTGCAATAGAAGTGCAATCAGAAAAATGCATATAATAGCCCATTAATGAAATTATACAATATCAGCTCACTTAGAGCTAAACTGACCTTCTACTCTTCAAGCCTAGAATAGAAGGTAAACAACTGCTAACATTTGAAATATCAGCCATCAGCAAATTAACTCCCCCACTGTTTATCTGCCAAATTGTTAAAGATTGTTTTTTTTCTCCCTCTATACCAAACAGCTCAGCTGCTGCAATCCTGAGTGAAAAAAAACCACTGTGACATTTACAGCACAGTGGAGCACAGAACATAATTACAACAGACAAAATAACAATAAGGATAGATAAAAAAAAAATAAAAAGACCACCACTACCAGACATAAAATATGCACTCTAATTAGAACAAGATACCACTAAGGATAACAGCTGTGGTGCTTTGTGTGTGTGTTACTGAACAACAGAGGATATTATTACTTCCTTATCAAACTGTTCATGTTGGTCACCCTCATTCTATTGATAGATGAATTTAAGGTTGTAGGCTATCGGACAGACATGAGGCACAGACTTGACACTTCCAATGTAGTTTTCTTAGATGCTGTTGGGACTTCGCTCCTCAATTGCATCTGCAGGAAAGTGTTTCATCCCTGCTAGTGAGAACTAAGCTTCTTGAATTGTGGGTCTTTTTTGGGAAATGTCCATTTAAAATTAGTGACAAAAATTAAATGTGTCCTGCAGTTTTGCATCTCTCATCTTGCTGGATGTGCTGCACTGTGTACAGTTTTCTGACTAATGCGTTTTGAGATTTCATCTTCTTTAAAGATTAAAAACGTAAAGTACATTTAGGTTAAATTTAGGTTATGTATTTAATCTCATGCTATATACATATATATAAATCACAAATTTACAACTGTACTGTAAAGGATAAGTCTTAGAATACACTTGTCGATTCTGTAGCTAGCACCTTTAAAAACTCAGTTGAAGACTGCCGCTGATGAAAATCTATTTTTTTGTAACATGTGTATGTTGTGTTTTTTATTTACTACGACACACATCATGATTGAAATAAACAGTCAGCATCATGGCTTAGGATTACTATTTTTTGTTCTGCAGTCCACCAATGACAATCTTCAAAAAACAAATTCTGACAGCCCAGGTCTTCTACATAGATCACCAAAGAAACCAATCCTGATGACCGGCAGGAGTGGGGCTCAACGTTGTAGAAGTGAAAACTTACCATTCTGTTGAATCGACTTGTAGGTGACCTTGCAAAAATAGTTCCCTCTCATCCTCTTGGAAATCGGTGTCTGGTTCAAACATGTACACCTGATTTACTTGCTCCAGTGTTAGAACTTGCTACTGTGCAGTGTACAGTAGAATACTCTGAGAGTCAGAAGATTATTGAGCAGGTAAGCTCTGGCTCTCTCCAGTTGCAGGTGAAAGGCAGTAGAGTATTAGAAGATTCATACATCCCCACAACAGCCAAGACATTTCGAGACCATGTAGGATTTTTTTCATAACAAAAAATGTAAAACATAGAATTTTTATGAAACGGAAATGAGTTTTTAAAGGGTTTAATCAATGGCTGGAGCGGAACTTTAACAACGTGAAGGCAATATAAAAACAGATATTTATGAAAGCAAGACACATTTGGCATTGCCTGAGATGCTGTTTTTCATCATTATGAAGAAACAGTTTCCCAGCAATAACGAATACCTTTTGCACAGAAATGAGCTGTGTTAGGGTTGAATGCGGTAAGGCAGATAAAGTCCTACTTCTCTGACAACCATGTTTACCGCGTTTAATCCCTTTGTCCCCACCTAGTATACATCGGCGTTGACATACGACGCAGTGCAAGTGATGACGGAGGCCTTCCGCTACCTACACAAACAGCGGATCGACTTCACCAGGAGGGCCAACAATGGTGACTGCCTGGCCAATCCAGCTGTTCCCTGGGCTCAGGGAGTGGAGATCGAGCGAGCGCTGAAACAGGTGACACGGCACATGTTGTACACACATCCTGTAGTTTGTGATGCACACAGGTGTATAAATAGCTGTTCTTTAGGAAATAAGTCTACCCTCAGACGGTCCAGTGAGGTCTTAGGTACAATCCTTTCAATCCTGCAGTGAACTAATTGAAAGATAAATTTCTCTCTTTCACTGAGGTTTTTCCCTTTTACCTTTCAAGGCAATAGTAGCAGATCAGTAGAATCTCTCTAGACGTGACATTAAGAAAGCATTTACTTCATGTCAAACCACAAGATGCATATGTACTGTAAGTAATATTCAAAGAAATAAAAATTCAAATAAATAATACCTGTAAATTACATGAAAGATTTGTTTATTTTGTTTATTTTTTTAGAGATGATCCCACATGATAGCAGCTACTCTTCCTGGGATCCAAAGAAAGTTAGGGCTCAGAGTCATCAACGAGCTCATAAGAAGCAAATGAGTTTAGGAAAAGTCCCTGAACTGTCCCAAATGGACACGAGCTACCACGGACACGGGGGTCTACCTTGTGCTGATTCTGCTTTGATGCTTTTGCCTGGTGCCCACCAATTTTGGCCCTTCCAAGATGAGGAATAGCTCCATTTGGTCACCCCTTGACGACAAACATGGAGTCGCTGGGATGAAATCAAATATGTCAGATGATAAACTAATTTTTATGATAAACCAAATCCATGCAACATGTCTGATAGATTTCAAGGATACACTCAAAAGTGTTTTGGTTGTAAATGTTACATTTTAACATTGCTGTGTGCAAGAAACTCTGCAGGAAACCTTCGAGCTCCCCTCCCTCATCCTGCCTCGGCTCTTTTATTTTTGTTTTTTTGTTTGTTCTTAAGTTGGCTGCCAACAGGACCAAAGATGAGAATGATTTTCAGGGTTTATCACCACATGCTGTGTCCAAGCTGCAATCTCCTTGCCAGTCTGGACAGCAGTATTTTCCTTTTTTCACCACTTTGTAGGAGAAGCATGAAACACTGTTTGAAGTCATTTATGCATCTAATTTTGTAGAGGAGATGTGAGTATCAGGACATTCGTTTTCACTGGTGCCAGATGAGCCAGTCAGGCAAAAAAAAAAGGATAAAAGGAAAAGCCCTGGTGATGACCACGAAGAATGTCCCTAGTGATTACTCATGAAATAATTCAAATAAAACTTGTACTCTAAAAAATATACCCTCTATTATAAAATGTTCACAGTTGCAAAGTTGCTGGAATGTATTAGGACCCAGAATTCGGCAAATGACAGTTTAAGATCATTTATATTGTACATGAGAACATTTGAAGACTCCATCTTGTAACGGTTCCATTTTCTGGCTCAAAGGTGCGTGTGGAAGGCCTGACAGGAAACATCCAGTTTGATCAACACGGCAAACGAGTCAACTACTCAGTGAATATCATGGAATTAAAGACCAACGGTCCCGTAAAGGTAAGCATCTCATTTTTCGTTTGCGTAAAGCTGCACTCAAGATTAATCGTGCACATGTTGCTTCGATGGATATATCTGTTGTTTCTTTCTGACAGATTGGATACTGGAATGAGGTTGACAAAATGGCCGTCACCAAATCTGACGTGTTTGCAAATGACACAACTGGGATGGAAAACAAAACAGTGATTGTCACCACCATCTTGGTAAATACCTGAACATATGGTACATACAGTATGGAAACTACGTTAAATGTGTCTCCTGTGATGTGCAAACAAGTCCTGTACCAATATAGGCTGTCACATGTTTCAATGCCCATTACGTACCAAAAATACATACTTACTTGCAAATATTTACGTATGTTTTGCCTCTTGAATTTTATTTAGCTAAATTGTGGTAAAACCAAAATATCTCTCTGGTGCAAAACCCTTGTCCCTAACATAGCTTTTCACGTTGCAATTCAAACCCCCTTGAGCTGAGCCGAGTTTTTCTGTTTTTGTCCGCGTCTTTCAGGAAGCTCCTTACGTAATGCTGAAAAAGAACGCCGACCTTTTTGTCGACAATGAGCGCTACGAGGGATACTGTGTAGATCTGGCAGCAGAGATAGCAAAGCACTGTGGCTTCAAATATCAGCTGAAAATAGTGGGTGATGGCAAATATGGAGCCAGAGACGCAGAGACCAAAATCTGGAACGGCATGGTTGGAGAGTTAGTGTATGGGGTAAGTGTTCTTTAATTCGGCAAACTGATACCGCTCCTTGTTTTTTTCAGAATACATTTGTTGCATTTTGAAAGTCTTTGACATTAATGTGTGTTGCTAACTCATTTTGAACTGTCTCGTTTGTTGGTGTAATAGAAAGCAGACATTGCCGTGGCTCCTCTGACCATCACTTTGGTACGAGAGGAGGTGATCGACTTCTCCAAACCCTTCATGTCCCTGGGAATCTCGATCATGATAAAGAAGCCGCAGAAATCCAAACCAGGAGTCTTCTCTTTTCTCGACCCTCTGGCCTATGAGATCTGGATGTGCATTGTTTTCGCCTACATCGGCGTCAGCGTGGTGCTGTTCCTGGTCAGCCGCTTCAGCCCGTACGAGTGGCACACTGAGGAGTATGAGGACGGACAGATCCAGACCAACGAGTCAACTAACGAGTTTGGCATATTCAACAGCCTGTGGTTCTCCCTGGGAGCCTTCATGCGCCAAGGCTGTGACATCTCACCGAGGTGGGTCAGAAGATCTATCACTGCCGTGTTTTTCTCAGAGTGACCAAAAATGGCCAGTGACTTTTAACAGATGCATTTTTTTCAGTTACTGCTTGCTTGGTGGTGTTTTGTTTTGATGGTGTACCAGTTTTTGTTTGGAAAGTTAGTATGTTTTCTGTGCTACCAGTATGTTTTTACGGATGTCAAATGTCTGCTATTGGTATTCAGCATGACGAGGAGGATAATTACCTTTGACAACTTAATTCATTTTTTTTTTTCCCTCTAAATTTAGTTAGACTTTGAATTAATGCTAACAAGCTCATTTCAGCATAATCAGATACTAAATGTAGCACATCAGATACAGATGTTTTTTACAATGCTGGCATAATTGTTACATGCTAAACATCAGCATGCTAACATCCTGTAGTTTGTAACCACAAAACATTGATAAAGATGGACGTCATTAGAGCCACTTTTAAGCGAAGCCAGAGCATCTCAGTCGCCCCCTGGTGGGCGGATTCAGTATTATCATTATTACCATTATTTTAGGTAGGTCATGGGCTATACTAAAAGCTCAAAGTACTCCTCGAATATGTTTTTCCCAATTACGCCTTTTGTCATTTTAGGTAATTCTTACCATGCTGATTTATGTTCAAGTGTTTCTCAATATGAATAAAAAGGAATAGTGAAGGAGTTAATAACCTATTCGGTGTGCACTTGTGTGCCGCTGTGCCCTAATATTCATTAAAGATTATGTGTCAGCAGGTCATCGCATATGCTTTAATGTGTGGCCTGCGTGTCCTGTTGAGATGTGCCTGTAGCGCCACTATAAGCCTTTGCTGATGCTTCCCAGAGGCCGTCTGGTGTCCAGCCAATGTCTGCCTTACTTTGGTTGAGTTTAGCCATAAATCATCAGTGGATTGTTTCAAATGAGATGCAAATTTGAGGGAAGGAGACTATGTATTCTTCCACAAACTTCTTCGTTAGTAGTCTTACTAGTTCTGTCACGACATCATCCTAGCTGATGCTGGTGTGGACGGCTTTACATTGCACGTTAAATCTTTGTGCGTCTAGAGGCCAAAAGGTACCTTGTGTGTTTTAATGAGCTGATGTGGCAGTGACAAATCGTTAGGTGATGACTGTTAATCGTTATCTGATGAACTGGAGAGGAGAACAGACCGGTGCTTTCATATTGTATTTTCTTATTATTATAGTTAATTTTTCCCTTCACCAAATTTAGCGTCAGATTATGATATAGTTTTAGATTTAATAACTTTTGCTCACCGGTCATATTGATAAGACATCACATGTTCACAAAGACGAATTAATAATATCTCCTACATCTCATCCTGGGAATGAGCGGTGTCAACGTGGCTGCAGTTCACAGACAGCTATATTTACAGTATATACTTATATATGTATGTGTACTGGTTCATAACGATGCATAGTTTTTGTTTATTCACAACTGAAGCAAGACTTTATTCTTCCATGATCTGAAATAGCTTGTTTGTTTCCCAGAGACCTTTTATTTACCATCAAATGAACCTTAACATATTAACTCAAGTGTAGATATTCCTGCGCAGTGGAAAGGTGTTTCACAATAAGTCAATGTCTGTCATGATGATATCAGGAAGTGGAACATTATATGCAGTAGTTTGTTTAGTGCATTCTTGTTCATGTCTTTATAATATTTAAATTAAAGTACCTTAGATAGTATTTTTGTATTAGCGGTATACTGTAACTCATCTTCACCTGTCAATTAGGTTGTATAAAATCATGTCACACTTACAGAAATGTTGATTCTTTATAATTTTTAAAACAGTGTATGCAGTGCACATCTGGATGGTTGAAAAAAAACAACTAAAAATGTAGTTTTTTTCTTTTTTTTTTTTTTTTTTTTTTTCTGATAGATTTCTGTCTGGGCGTATTGTCGGTGGGGTTTGGTGGTTCTTCACTTTAATCATCATCTCCTCCTACACCGCAAACCTGGCTGCTTTCCTGACCGTCGAGAGAATGGTCTCTCCCATTGAAAGTGCAGAAGATCTGGCAAAACAGACTGAGATAGCATACGGGACTCTGGACTCTGGTTCTACTAAAGAATTTTTTAGGGTAAGAGATGCTCTCTACATGTTGTTAAACTATTGAAAAGGGTCAGAAATCAAATTCATTGAAGCAAAAAAGTCACCAATGACAATTTTATGTTACTTTAAAGCTTTGAGGCTGTTATATTCTTGAGAGAATAATTTGTCCGAAGACCTGATTGCATTAACAGCAGGAACTTTCCCCGTTGTCTCTCTTTCTCTCGCTGCAGCGCTCAAAAATTGCCCTGTTTGACAAGATGTGGACATACATGCGCAGTGCAGAGCCCTCTGTGTTTGTGAAAACCACAGCCGAGGGGGTTCTGAGAGTCCGCAAGTCGAAGGGGAAGTATGCGTACCTGTTGGAGTCCACCATGAATGAGTACATCGAGCAGCGAAAGCCCTGTGATACCATGAAGGTGGGAGGCAACCTGGACTCCAAAGGCTATGGGATCGCCACACCGAAAGGATCCTCATTAAGGTGGGTGGAATAGTATAACAATGTGTCCAATGTTGTTATAGTATCCCACCTACCCTGATGTAGCTTTGCTTATTTGTCTCTGGTTTGTATACGGAGATAAGGTAACGCCCCCTCCCCTTCAAATTCTTTGAAAATCATTGCAATTTATTGTAAGTCGATAAATTGCAAAAACAAAATGATTATTTATTTCTTAAATATTTGAGTAATTGACAAATGTTCAAAAATAGTTTCCCGAGCATTTTTCTTTTTTTTTTTTTTAATCAACAACTAAGTATGCTGATTCCCTTTTACTTAATCCAGGCTACATTTTGAGACCTTCCCTAATTAAGTGCTCCCGTAACTTTTCAAATCTATAATTTGAACTTGAATTTGGCCTCTTTTGATCGACAATTTGATCTAAATTTAGATCGCTCTCCTAGTCTGTCTATTACTGTCTTAGCTTTGTCTTTTTGTACGTTTCTATATGCTTAACATGTTTATGCCTTGTTCTTCTGCTCTTTGACCAATTGTTTGATTTGCTTGTTGATGATGTTTTAGAAATGTATAGTTAAATGTCTGTTGACTTACTGTTTTTGCTAAACCCTCGCAGTACACTCATTTTATTAAACGACTTAATG
>KV751331.1:4003946-4031446 GCA_001698575.1 Mola mola | reverse complement strand
TTTTGAATGTAGAGACATAACACATAGACTTTACATGCACTGCATTCAGACTGCTGCTGCATTTCATTTTGATTTGATTGCAGTACTAACCGAACCCACAGCATTGCTTTAAATTTACCCCCCAAAAAGCACTTCTGTGTTATCTGTCTTGTTATGTTTTTTGTTCTTTTTAGAGATTATTGGCTGTCAGAAAAAAAGGCATATTATTAATGGTTATAGTGGTGCGATTTTTTTTTTGTTTTGGTTAATTTCTAGTTTTTGTTATGTATGTGTTTTTATTCATGTGCAACTTTAAATCTTTTGACCCTCCACCACTGTCCCGCCCACTGACGCCTGTCTCGTGTGCGTTCCGCAGGAGAAGACGAGCGCCCTCAGCCTGAGCAACGTGGCTGGGGTCTTCTACATTCTGGTCGGAGGACTCGGTTTGGCCATGCTGGTGGCCTTGATTGAGTTCTGTTACAAGTCCCGAGCCGAGGCGAAACGAATGAAGGTGGCAAAGAATGCACAGAATATTAACCCAACTTCCTCGCAGAATTCACAGAATTTTGCAACTTATAAGGAAGGTTACAACGTATATGGGATCGAAAGTGTAAAAATTTAGGGGGTAGGGAACGAGGTTTTCATAAATTCCCCCCAAATGCACGTTTTTGGCTCCATCCGTTCCATCCCTCAGTGTTAGTGAATGAAGAGGTTGGCCAAAGGATCGTATGTACTGGTGATTTATGATTTAATGAGAGAAAGAGAGAGAGAGATATCCCCCTTTTTTAAAGCTTAATAATGTGTTTGTCCATTTAAGTTTCCTTGCTATTTGAAAACCATTTTCATGTATGACTGTTGATGGCCATGCTTGTTAATACCTCTGTCCTAGTGACACATTTCAACAACAATGCTTGCAATGACCATGCATAAGCCTTTACTTGAATCATTTGAATCTTGCATCGTTACCCATGGACATCATATTAATTTCTCATCTACATTCTCGTGTTTTGAATATTTACAATCTTTAAAGCTTACAGTTGTGGAGGTACTCTAAGCTAACATGTTGCTTCCTTCTTTGTCTTTGGCTCCCTGTGTGTGCGCGCGAATGTCTAAATGTTTGTGTCTGCTTGCGTCTGCATGTACATGTGGCTTTTCTTTTTTGTGTTTAGATGACCTTTGGGGACGCCATGAGGAATAAAGCGAGACTTTCTGTCACTGGGAGTACTGGGGAGAATGGTCGGGTGATGACTCCAGAGTTTCCTAAAGCTGTCCACGCTGTCCCATACGTGAGACCTGACATGGGACTGAACGTCAGCCTGACAGATCTGTCCTGATCAATGAGAAACTTCTGAGTGCCTTATAATGGTTTCATTAAAGCGAGTTTCTTTTTTTTTTTCTTTACGTTCCCTCCTTCCTTCTGTTCCAGCACTTTTTCTGTCTCTGTCTGGTGATAAAGGAAAAGGTGGAATCTCTATTTTATCTCCCATAACGAATTGTATTGTTACTTTCTGTCTCTGTTTCTCACTGTATAAGTCGCATCCCTCTCTGGGTGGAATAACATCTCGGAATATAAAAAGGGAGACTCTTTTTTTCTAAACTGATGACGCCGTGGTTTCCCATCTATCTGTCTGGACCGGACTGAGATGGAAAAGGGGGCTTGATTGACGGCGATGGCTGCTTCTGGGAGTCGGAGTTTCAGTTATCTCAGCTGTATTTGTGTGTACGTGTGCGTATGTGTAAGAGAGAGAGAGAGAGAGAGCGAGAGTGTGCAGGCGTGTTCGATTCAGAGGAAGATGTCGTCAATAAACACACTGTTTCCGTAGCCACCACCGCCAAACAGGATTTTCAAGCACACTTGATATCATCTGCGTTAAGATGTGAAATTGTCATTTTTTTTTTCTAAGAAAATCTTTAAAAAAAAAAAATCTATCGAAAAAAAAAATTTTTATGTATTTTCACAAAATAGCTTTTAAATAAACTTGCTTACGTAATGGTTGGATATAGACATCTTAATGTGTGACAAAGAAAGAAAAATTACTAAACAGCTTCTTGTTCCATATTTTTAAAGCCAAATACATTTGGGAGTGAGATGTTGGAATCATGTAATTAATTCATATTCTAAACTTTCCTGTATATTTTATTCTTTAACATTTGCTGTTGATATGAAATATATGTCGATGCTTGACATTTGGAATCAATCTCTTCTCTGTTTCTCTTGTTAAAGTTGGTGCAGCAATTCTGCGTTCTACTTTTGTCTCTTTGTTTGCTTTAGTGCTTCTGTTGTTTGTATTTTTTCCGACGAGGACCAGGGTTGTTCTTCTTTCAAGAGAAAATGAATCTGTTTACATGCCGTGAATGCAAAACACACACAAAAAAAGAAATAAATAGTATGATAATGGTATCATCGTATCACATTTTGAAGTGACATCAAAAAGAGGCATCAACATCCACATGGTTTACGTGGTTTCAAATGCCAAATAAGTACGAGTGCCAAATTCTAGTGCCAGTAGATATGAATATAGTCTTAATATAATCAATCACTGTCATCTCAGTGAATGTAAATGAAACATTCTGTAACTTTTGTAACTAGATGTACAGTTGGTGGCAATGACAGTGCTAATACAATAGCCTCTTTTGCTTTGTTTTCCAGTCTCCATGTACTTTGCATCGATCTGACAATGAAGTAGCACCAGTTGCATGTTGTTGACGCAAATAAGTTTAATTCATTACTGCCAAACATGCGTTTTCATTTTAATGTTGAAGTCGTGAGGTTAACTGTTTAAAAATTGGAAATACAATGTTAGACATATATACAGTATATACATATATACATATATTTTATATAAAATGTTGAAATCTCCAAAAATTATAGCCCCTTTTAATTAAAGAAACAAAGTTCTGCTTCCATGTAATACTAAATTGGGTTTTCTTATTCAGGAAATAAAGTATTTCTTTTTTTTTTTTTCCAGTTATGCAGTCTACTAGTAAACCTTATGCAGACTAGTACTTCTAACTATAAGACACATTTAATTCTTGTTTTTCTAAAACTGACCCATGAAGAGTCCTCCACTGCATCACAAAGGGAGGTCAACTGTATTATTATTACCAATGTTGTTTTTGTAATCAATAATAGAAAACATATTCTGTAGTTGCTTACCAGTTCCATTGCATATTCAGGCTTTTATCACTGACATTTTGTATATGGAATGTGTGCTAACTTGTTTATTTTTTGGGACTCTTTCTAAATAAAAGTGGCTGATCTCTTGTTATCTCTCAGTGTGTGTTGTTTCATTGGGCCGAGTTGCTCCTAATACTTAGTAAAGCATTAAAGAAGAAGTGATGTCATACTTAACCCTGGTGATTAAATTGGCTAAAATAGAAAAAAAAAAAAATGTTAAATGAGAAAGAAATTGATCAGTTACGTTACTTAAATTCCACAAAGCTGGTTCTGTCTACTTTTAAGATAGTCGTGATGAATAAGAGCCAGAGTCTTTGGGCACAAATGGAACATTTTTTTGCCTAATGTGTTTGGTTTGGTTGAAGGGCCCCAAACATTTGTTGGTGTCCCTGATTGAGCATCTCCTCTGGAACGTGTGAGCATCTGTAGACTGTGCCTGACTGACACTGCACACCCCCACAAGCTTGAAATTGCTCCATCTGATTAAACTTCTTTGGGTTATGAGGGGTGACGCTGGGAGAAGCTGTAGGAGTGGGAGCACGCTGGGAGTTAAACATTCAAATAGGCTACAAACGGTCTCAATTACACCTGAAAGTGATGGTCACTCATACATGCAAAGTAGGCTGAGCATCAAACAAATCCTCTGATCGCCATTTTCCCATTGGAATTAGTGACATGTTGCAACACGGCCAGGCCTTAATAAGACTAATAAAGAACTCAGTTTTCCCCCCAGGATTCAACAAAACCAAGCGATCAACTAATCAATCAAGCGCAGTTTGTAGACACAGCCTTATTGTACTATACATGCGCAGCAGATGTCCTTTACAGTCTGCAATTTCTTTCGATAGTAAAGTGGAAAACATGAGGTGAGCACAGACACTTGATGGGAAAGGAGGTTTGCTATTCTGCATACTGCTGTTCTTTTCACACGCTACGGTAATTGAACTGTTGTTAGTATTATTAAGACCACCTGTGCGTTTGATGCCGTGATCATCAAAATGTTTCCTCTGAAACCCGTCCATGGTGTCCATTTATGTCATCATTTCGGTTTATGTGTATTAGTCTATTTAATGCGTTTTGGTTCTTCTTATTTTCCTGTTTGTTACTTGTGTTATCAGTTCTAGTTTATTATTTCCTGTTTTATTTTCACCTCTAATGTGTTGTCCAGAGATATTGTCCCCTTCGTTCTGTGATTACCCTTCTGTGTTTCACCTCAGTGTTGTCAACCTGCCCTTCATTGTGTTTTTACACTACGAGCGTGTGCTTCCACTTTTTTGTTTGCCAGTTCATTGTTTTCCACAGGGTTCCGTCAGTCCAGCAACTCCACTCCATGTTTTGGAGCTTCCTTTCATTTAGCGTTTTTTGCCTTTGCCTCTTTGATCTTCATTACTGACCTTAAAGGATAACCTGGCTTTGACCCTTGTCGGCCTTTCAGCCGTGAGTTTTCCTTAACTCATTAAGCTGAATTTGCTCTGCCTGCCATTTGTATTTGGGTCCAAAACCTCTTTAGTGTTCTTCGCTCACTAAACGTCACAGTTTAAAATTAAAATTGTTAATTGCTATTGCTTAAAATTGTGACTGTCTTTATAAGTTTGCCAAAACACCCTTCCATTGAGTCATTTTTTGAGAAATATAAGTGTCAGTGCAATGGCTGTCTGAAAACGGGTCTAATCTGCAAATTAACTGAAAAAAAACTAAACAGGGCCTTAATCCGTAGTTTTACAACATATTCTTACATGCTTACTAACATTCAGTATCTGTTTTGATTAAAAAAAATATATGAGGCAGGTTTCCATAGTTATGTCATAACAATAATTATGTCATTTATTTATTCGTCAATTATGTGCTATTTAGATGTAATAATTTCCTGATGCATTCCCAGGCAATTGAATAGTAACTACTGTCATGATGTCCATGCAAAAACACAATGGCAACACTAAATATGCATATTTTTTTTATTGCATTTTTACTTTTTAAAAACTCCATCTTTGCAAATACTGGATTAGATTTCTGCCAGTATCATCATACTATGGACACTAAGCTTTTGTAGGGTGGGACTCGTTGACACATGGAGGGAAATAAATCTCACAGTTCAGTCCGGTGATGAGGTGCATTTTATTCAACCCTCCTGCTGCTGAGTCGTAATGAATGCTGCACATCTCCATGAAGATGGTCGACTTCCCTCTGCTCCATAAAGATAATCCCTATTTCCTCCCAAGCAGGCCATATGTTCCTCTCCAGTTCCTTCCATCAGTAGCTCATCATACCTTGAAGTTAATCACATCACATTAGAGTCCTGTTTGCCCACACTTGTTTTACTGGATATTCTTCAGGAATCAGTCAACAGCAGTGATTTACAGTTTCGTACACAATAATGGGTCTATGATTTCTAATAATATTTTAAAATAAGAAATTAAAAAAAAGGTTGTGTCCACACACCGTTCGTGTTAAAAAAAATATTTACGTAAATATGAGAACACAAAAACAATTATGAGTGTTGAAACAGGCATTGCTATTCCTAGTAAATCTCTGTCTGTCACAATCTGCTCCTGGTTTTCCCCTCAACCACCCCCACACTGCCTGTCCTCATTGAGGTCATCAGACTCACCTGTTCCTCCCAGCTGCAATCAATTACCCAGCCTCCTTTTAACCAGCTCCTCGTCATCACGCTACTCTCCAGCGCTCTGTTCCGGACGGACCTCCTGGTACCTGACCTGCCTTCTGCCCCTGACCACGTCTCCTCGTCTCTGCCCCGGTAACCTGACCTGCCTTCTGTCTTTGAACTTTGCATCTGCAGTTCTAAAGTTCTGAACTGTACTGGTCTACATTTGTGCTGTTCTTGGGTCTGCTCTCACGCCCCTTTACACTGTCATTGTTAATGTTTCTCACATGGGCTCAATACAGAAATACCAATGAGCATGAACTGAGGCGTGACGGAATCATTTTCACAAATGTTGAAACCAAACTTTTTTTTTTTTTTGTGCATAGTCTAAAATGTGCACAAACACACCAAAATTTGTTTTGCAAAAGTGTGTACAAGGACTTAAGTTCAAATATTCTTGGGAGAATGATTTTTTTTTTTTTTAAAAAAACTGCCCAACGTTATCTTTGCTGCTGAAATTCCGAATCTAATCAATTAGGCGACAACCCAACCTGTCGTCATTAAGCGGAGATCCTGAGCAGTATGAAAAAACGTGCGAACAGGTTGGTTCTCTCCCAGCGGGAAGGTGGCCCGCTAAGTCTTGTTACACAGGAGGAAACCTGCCTCATTTCTGTTCAGTCAAATACGATGAAAGCCATATGCATGTGTTGCTATAAGTGATCTCTTTGGGAATACACTTTATGTTGCAACCATTTCTCATCCCAGGTTGTCACACACCGACACTCCTCGCATCCCGGTTGGTTCATTAAGCCTTCCCCCCAGCATCTCTGGCTCAGACCTGTCTTATCCTAGTTCACACGGTCTACATTGCTTTGGTTGGGCCCCAAAACTTTGTGATTCAGTTGACTTAATGACTGGTATTGCTTGGTTGAAAATGAGATGGGAATTCTAGTATCTTCTGAAAGTTATGTCTCACCCTCAAGGCCGGGTGTTCCCTCTAGGGGTCTTCCTCCCCTCTTGGTACTTTCATGCTTTGAAATGTACCTCTTGCCACATAATCTTTTAAAGTTGTCTGAAGCTGAAGTGGATGTTCGTTACAGGTACCTGTTTCTTCTTTACCTTGATGCCAAAGGGTATACCAAGATGTGATGTCTGATGAACTAGGCCTGGAGAGTTTTAAAACTTTAATGCTTTCAACAGAGAGGAAAAAGCTGCACTTTGTTTCAGGAAAAAAATATATATGAATTAATAAAATCATACTCTGCTCCAGATATACTCCGCTCACATGTCTTAGTAAATATCAGGGAAGAGGAAATGAGTTGCACACCATCTGCTGCTGAATTGGATCAGATGGCTCGTGACTACTGGACACATCTGGTCAGCCCCAAACATATGCAGAGTTTTGTCTGGTGGATGACTCTTTGGATTGAAATCAGGTCTCATTTCTAATCTAGATATTTCTAGTCTGTTTGTGCTCACAGTTGGCAGGTTTGAAATACAAATAGCTCTAAAAAAGATGTTCATCTTTTAGTTCAACTTTATTGTATTTGGGCATTGAATGCAATGAAGCATTATACTCTAACTCTCTTACTTCAAAAACAATCACGAAAAAAACAAAGGATAGGACCATGAACCCACACTACAGAATTACACATAATATGTCACTAAGGAGGTGTGAACCATGTTACCTGTTACTGAAATGGGGGCAGTGCTATTTATGCACAAATTGGACGAAACAAAGTCCGAACATGAGCTGGGTGGTTGTTGTTCTTAATGATGTCTTAATGACGATAAGAGTTTATGGAAGACACAAAGTTGTAATTGTTCTGCTCAAATACAAAACAGTCCCTTGTTGTAGTCTGGCCAGTAAAATTTATGATATTACCAGATGTGTTGGGTATATCCGTTAGGCTCAGCTCGCTGCCACCATGACCCAACCGCGGATATACAGATACACAAGATAATGTGTCAAAGTGTTAAATGAAACAGAATCTAACACAATCTCTGCGGATATCTCATGTATGAGCAGGTACTGTAGGTGTGACACAATGTGGATTGATTACAAAAAAACACAATTTGGGATTGTAACATTTTACAAAAAAAATGTGCAAAATGTGTTTTATTACCAAAATTTCTTTAGCAATATGCTAAATTACTTGATATTGGAATTATTGGAAAATATTAGTGGCACGCGTTCCTTCCTCAACTGGTTATCCCCAACACTGCCCAGGACACTCTACAGCTATGGCCGTTCACAAGCACTTTGACCCTCACATGCAGAACCTCTGAAGACAGAAACTCCAACTAGTTTTCTAACAGCTGACCCCACCAACTGATGGAAATAAGAATGGGATTTTTCCTCATTTTCCTGAGGTAAACACAAATTTTGTCTGATTGATGTCTGAGGGGGTGGGCGTCAAACCCCCATCTGGTAAGATTCTTGCACTTCCATCTGATAAGGCCATCTGAAGGCGGGGTCATCCTGGACAAGTTGCCAGTTCATCGCAGGGCTGACATATAGAGACAAACAACCATCCACACTCACATTCACACCTACGGGCAATTTAGAGTGACCAATTAACCTACTAACCCCCAGTTTACATGTTTTTGGACTGTGGGAGGAAGCCGGAGTACCCGGAGAGAACCCACGCAGACACAGGGAGAACATGCAAACTCAGAAACTCAGAAACACAGAAACGCCCTGACACGGAAACGAACCCAGGACCTTCTTGCTGTGACGCGACAGTGCTAAACACTGCACCACTGGTTGAACGTTATTAACAAATAAGAAAAAATGCATAAAACTTTGGTTTGAATGTGAATCCATGACATGAAATTGGAAGAGAAAAAAGGGAAATTCTTGGAATTTACTCTCCATCTTAATGGTGTAGAAGAATTAAACCTTTTTTTGAATCTTCTCAATCCTCATCATCCATGGAAGGATTAAGTTGTGACAGTAGATATTCCAAAAAAAAAATTTTAAAATATTGAAATGAGTCATTTATATTTTGCTGCCTTGAAAATATGAACTTGAACAAATGACAATAACCAACTGTCGCCTAACCTGCATCAGCTTCTCTTGGGGCTTTATTCCAAGAGAGCAAATAAATTCCTAGAGGTTATTACATTTTGTTCCTTTATGAGGAGCTGCATTCTATCTTCAAAGTTATTATCATTCAAATAGAATATAAAAATAGACTAATGGTATCGGCACCAAAGTAGAGTTCTTCAGGTATAAATATTTATGGTGTTTGAAACTACTTTTTTCTTTTTGTTTTTTGTGGGATAACTATGTTAAGATACAGTGTGTGGGTGCCATCCTCACTAATCAGTCTCTCCACCTTTGTGTAACCACGTGTGTTTATGGGCCATTAGTTCAGCCATTCATAGCACGAAAGGATGGTTCACCAATATGAATCTTCAACCGTGTGAACAATCAGCTCGAGATGCACCACCTCCATTTCTCTCTCGCTTCCTGCAGCAATGCACATTGCTGGTTGTCAATGGACATTCCGATAGGACCCGCCCTGGGCTGAAGCTAATGATGACAGAAGGTACACAAGGAATGGCCTGAATCTGCCACCTCATATAGGAGACATCGATGGCACAGCCCGGCAATGTTTCATCTTCAGGTTTATTAAACAAGGCCTGACTGCCTGCCTTGGCCTCATTTAAATGCATCAGTGGCACAGAAATGTTCACATAGGATTGATGGTGCAGGTTCAAAAGCTTCTGCAACCAGTAGTGGTTATGAATCATATCATATATCCCTTGATGTGATTAAAAAGCACCTAAATCCATTTTTTTTCCTGAAATGACAAAATGATCTTGCTTATCTCTGTTTCATTTAATTAAGTAACATTTTTTGATGTGTCAGTCACAGGGCCAGCTAAATTTTAAGACGTGACACATTGCACTAAATGTCACCAGACTGCGGTCAAGGTGACAAGTTATGTCTAATTAATAAAGACCAGTTTGCTGATTTTAACAAACATGGAATATGTGGATGTGACAGGTAATGATAAGTGTTCAATCTCAAAATGTCTGTCAAAGAAATGAGCACAATAGCTCTCTGTAGCATCTCGGGTTGATTTACATTGATAAGCCACAACATTAAAATCACCGACAAGGGAAGTAAAGAACAGTGATCATCTCATTTCAATCTTAAACCAAAGTAAGGCTGTAGAGTAAAGGTGCTTTAAGTTGTCGTTTGTGGCCTCGCATGCAATTACCAGAGCTAATTAATTAAAATCCAGTGAATTAACCTTCTATCCCCCATCCATTCACTCATTTTATGTTTTAAGAAGGCAGATGTGAAATTATTTGTTTCAAATAAAATGTTAATATTGCACATCCATTCTTATGACCACAGATAATGTGTGTATGTGGAGCGATTGGATATAATGGATGGGGTGATTTGTAAATGTGCACATATGGTTAAGGTAAATGATAACTGACTGGCACCAAGTTAAATAACCAAAAATATGTTCTTGCGTTGCCTTGTTGTCAGAAAGAATGAGGGGAGTAATTAGTTTTGTGACAAAAAAAAAATCAGACAAAAATCTGATTTGATGATAAAGTAGTCTGGCAACACTGACACTTGCTTTTGCCTTAAAACAACAACAACAACAATCTGTTTATCTCCTAAACGCCTAACAGTCATTTTCACCAATTACTGCCATTTTGATTCCAATCATATATCTAAAAGTAATGAATGTGATGGTGGGGTGCAAGAGTGCAAACATAATTTAATGGTACATGGAACAAAGTGTAATTCCGCATCATATTTTGCAGACTTTATTTAATAAAGAACTTGTACTTTTCGTACAAGTGAATACATTTCTTTCTCGTCTCCCATAACCTAGATGACATTGTCCCTGTTGAACATTATGAGCTCTAGCGTCATGTCTATTTTCATTCATTTGTGAGAGAATGAAGCGGTAATGTTACGAGCGGAGGGACACATCTTTAGGCCAATGATATTTCCAATGCAGATGTGAGATTTTCAGTTAATTTCTGCTTGTGTTATGAACAGCCAACAACATTACTGTTGCTCTAGTGGGGCAAGAAGGCAACTCTTTCACAGGAAGTAGTCAAATAACCACACTGTGCAACCAGAGAGACGACTACAGCACCTCACCGCTGCTGCAGAGAGCAAAGTGGAGCGTCGTTTTCCTGAAGCAGCCTAGGTGGTGGGTGGTGTTATATGCTGTAAAACAGTTATCCTCTGGCTGGGTTGTCATGGCAACAGTGTTAGCTGGGTTTCTCATGTTCCGGTACAGCGTGTCATCCCTGTAGCTGCATGTTGGCGTGTTCAAAGGGGGCGGGGGGCTGCCCGTCCTTGCGTGCCACCATTTTAATTCACCCATGAGAATAAAACAAGCAGTTGTTATGCTTTTGAATCCACGGAGTGAGGATATAATTGTGTTGTGTTCTGTTCGGGACACGGTGATAGCGGGAGTTGCTTCAAAACAACCTGAGAGCCTCTTGAATGAGGTCGAACACATTTCCATGGTAACGGACCATGGAAAGCTGTTGTTCTGTTGTTTTCCATCGCTTCAAGCACATCGGAGGCAAATGTCACAGATGCAACTCAGCAGATGCTGCAGCTGTGTTTAATAACGGTGACATTCAAGGTAAAGCAAACTGAAGATTTGCACTTTGATCACCTTAACTTAATTTATGACCCTCCGGGGCTGTTTGACAGGTTAAGGACTCTAGGTGCTGCAATCAATCAGATGTCTGCGTGTGTGTCCAAGGATCATTTTCCTTTTACCTACGAGAACGGCATGGTAACGTTAAAGCCAGCAGCACTAAACAAAACGACGACAGCAGGCAGAACAGACAATTCTATAATTTCTCTCAGTTTAACAGAGGAAGATGTTTCTCACTCCTCTTCAATATTTCACATTGTTCATGCTTGCTTGCTTGCCAGTGCTGACTGAGCAATAAAATAATGGTCTGTCTCACAGCATTGTGGATTATACGACAATGTATAAAGGAATGTCCTTCTTGGAAGTGGCAGAAAATATATTAATGGATACAGTTCAGCATAAGGAATTGTACTGTTTCTTTCCATACAAGGACAACCTTGTATGATTCAATAAATGTATTCTTTCATTTCTGCGTCATGCATCCGACTCTCATCAGCCAGTAAGAGCTTCCAAAGGAACTTCATGTTGGAGCTTATAGGACACTGGGTGCAAAGACACAAAATCAATCAATCAAGTTTAATTTGTATAGCCCGAAATCACAAATAACAATTTGCCTCTGAGGTCTTTACAATCTGTACATAGCAACACCCTCTACCCTTAGACAATCTAACTGGGTGAGGAAAAACTTCCAAAAACCAGAGACAAACAAAGACAGGGAAAAAAAAGAAAAAAACCCCGGGAGGAACCACAGAGGAGGGATCCCTCCCCCTGGGACGGGTAGACGTGCAATAGATGTCACAAGTACAGAGCACAACAATATATTTGACAGTCATCAAATGATATGAAGATAAAACACTCTTCTTTTCCTTCTAAAATGATTTTCTTAAGCAGATTTTTGAAAAAAAAAACACACGCATGTCCTGTTGATATTGTTTGTAACTGGTATTCTACATGTAAAACAACAATTACATTTTGGAATCATTGATGCTGTACACTGGATTATGTTAGATTTTCTCCCATGCCATTTCACAAAAGATTTGACTTTATAAACACATGTATGTTACAAAAGCAGACAGGAATGTGAATCAAACTGTCGATCTGTTTTCCTTTCTTTAAGTGAATATTCACTTATGTGAAAGAGCTACAGCCGTCACATGAGTGAGAGGTTACATTATATACATTAGATGTTATATAATAATGTGGAGCCTCACAGGGAGAGATGCTGCTTTAGTCAGTAGGTGGGTTCCCACAAGCCTGTTGCATGCGCATTTTTGATTTGCACATTAAAAACACGAATTCAGGAATATCGCATAAATGTTTTACACTTGAAGGCGGTGGGAAAAGTTGGTGGATTGATAAAAAGGTGAATGGCAATACGTGCAATGGAAACAGAAAGTGAATAAATGATGATGAGATCATGTGACTTGGTTGTCCAGTCTTCTTCTTCTTCTTCTTTTTCTTCTTCTTCTTCTGTGGTAGAATGACACCTGCCCTGTCTGGTAAGTTTGCCAAATGCTGGCTCTCTACATTGCATTTTCTTTTTTTCTTTTCATTTTCAGAAACATTTTGTTGCATATTTAAGTCAGTTTTGTATGACCATGTGTCTTCTGGTCAGTGAGGTTTAAAATACCATTTTAAATAGATTAAATAAATGAATAAATAAAAATTCAGTCCAGAAGACAAACTTCAAAATCACGAAATACTTGACAAGTCTAAACTGACTACTTTAGCAACATTCCACCATAAGTTGTTGAACTATAAAAAGAGAAGTTGGCTTCAAAATAATGACGAGTGCGACAGGAAATTGGTAAACAACATTGCAGCTCATCTGACGATGGGCAAATTATCCAGCAGCTGTTTGAGGAGTGTCACAGTGAGTTGCCATCTGTGCAAGAGTCTTGAGCAGTCAGTCCTTCCCTTGCTATTTTCAGGCCACCTCATATTCAAATGATAAATTCCTATAATATCTAGATCTAAGATGAGCCTCTATCAAGATCTCATATCAGTCGGAAATGAATTCAATTCTGATGTGAGGCACTAGATTTAGAAAGGAGGCTCATTTGGTTTTCACAGGAAGAGCTCAGGCTCAGACAGAAAACCATGTGCATCAGAATGCCTCGGTTGCTGACAGCACAGGCATTGTTAGTGGTGTCTGGGGAAATGGACCTCTAGCCTGGGAAGATGGATCTTCCATGTCCATTCAAGAACACCAAGATTAAATCTTTCATACCACTGTGGCTTGCCCTGATTTATGTAGCCTATGTAGATTGCAGTGCTATTCATGTGGGCAAACTGCATCTCAGGCCATGCATGAGTAAAGGCTCATACTGCTGCTGATCAGCAGCTGAGTGCGTGTGTGTGTATAAGAGGAAGGGTGACTGGCTGTTCGCTTGTTTACATGTGTGCGTACTTCAGTACCTCTATCTTTGCAAGGGTTGTTTTGAGCTTTACACCTTAAGAGCAAGGATGCTTTGAAGAAAGCAAACGTGCTATCATGATGGCTAACTACCCCAGAAGGCTGTTTCTGGGACTTCATAATAGGGTAATGGTTATAATTAGGTTTACATATGTTTACGGTGAAATAGGTGGCAGAATCACTGAGGTTAGAGTCAGTAGCTCTATATTAGGCCTTCATATTACTTTTTTTGAACACATCATTTCAGTAAATGTGAATTGCGAAAGCGCTGCGTGGATGAGGTTAACGGTTAAACGTCAAGCGGCATCCTTGTCAGCTTGATCATTGATGTGAAAATTGGCCAATTGCTAGTCTCAATTAACTGTAACCATGTGAATGTCAAAGGGAGAGCGGAGGTGGCAAATAAAAAGAAAAGGGCTCTTAGAGGCTACAGTCGCTTCCTGTGGTTCAACCTTTCTCCCAAAGGTCAGCTTTGTCAAATCAGCTTGATCAATAACATGGATTTGCATGTCAAGGTTCTCAAATTGAAGCACAAATACTTTGCCAGTTAGGTTGCTCATGTAATCAGAGGCAATTAGTCACTGGCAGTCTGTGATTATCACCAGTTCTATTATTATTAATTTTCCTCTAAATTCCTGAAATACCTTACATACTCTTAGATACAGCCACTGTCTTATTTGAGAGTGTTTTCCTTTTTTGAATTCTTCTTTTTTTGTGCTTGAGCACAGGTAAACGTGTGTAGTAATCCCAGGAGAGTTATTGACATATGGGCTGGTTTGATTATAGGAGCCAAGGCACAACAGATAGCCAGCACTTGGCAGGGGGGAGGTGAGGATTGATTGGCACTGTTTCCATGGATGGATGGCCAGTTACAGCCCAGCGTCCTCAAAGGGATTCCCTCTCCGTTTTTAACCTAGTCAACACCTCCTTAGAGGGAGGTCAAATGATTATATCCCAGGAGAATCTTTGTCAAATAAAGAGAAAAAGCCTGTATGCAACCCCAAAGTATTTTCAGAGAAATACCACAAGTAGGATGCTCTTTGGTCGATAAGTTGACCAGAACAATTCATATCTATCTAACTCAAATATTGCAGTCTATAAATTCTTCATCGGTTTAACTTAATACAACAAAGTAAAATGTCATGTCAATGATAATATAATGGTAGTATTAATAGAGTAGTGTAGCAATCATATAAACAATTGATGTACACAGTTTGGATAGTTTTCATGCTTTAACTGAAGCATTGTTTGTGAATGAAAGGGAGGCAAGTGGAACGGTGAAGTTACGGGGAGTAGAGGGGGTGAAGCTGCATGAGTTTAAGGATTTGGGGTCGACTGTTCAGGGCAATGGGGAGTGTGGTATAGAGGTGAAGAAATGAGTGCAGGCAGGGTGGAGTGGCTGGAGAAAAGTGTCAGGATCTGTGACCACAGAGTAGCAGCAAAAGTAAAAGGAAGGTTTACAAGAGGTTAGTGAGACCGGAGACCAGTGAGAGAAAAAGATGCAGAGGACAGGGAGAGATGGAGGAGGATGATTGGGTGCTACTCCTAGATAAACTGAATTAAAGCCGAAAGAGGAAGAAGATAAAATATGGCCATTTCTTCTAATCATCAGGGCAATATGAATTATTATTATTATTACCTGCTATTCGGGGGTCCAAAATGGTGTTAACATATTTGAAGGGCAACTGGCTTGTTGAGGTTGTGGTTCATTCAGTTCAAGTGAAAATGGTCAAAGGGCGTAAAAAACATTCGAAGAGCGCAGACCAAACATTTTGTGGATTATTTGTGGAAAGACTAGCAAAAATGCTTAAATTGGTTGTATTTCAAAATGGCGAAGAATCCTTTTTTAAAATTCTTGAATCAAGATGGTGATGCGGATTACCACCACTTCTAATCAGTTGTTTCTTTTCAACCTCTTTTGTAAACACAATCAATGTTAAAACTAACTACCACAAAATCAAATTCAATTATTATTTTTTTTTTTTAACATATGCCTATTGGGAAAAAGGGCTTATTTTCTGGTTTTCATTCAGGTTCCTCTGGCTATTCTCGCTTTGTGTCGTTCCCCAATTTGTCAAAAAGTCTTTTGGGATGAGTAGAGCTCAGCTTTGAGACCAGGATTGACCTCCAGTGCTCAAAATGTATGCCCTGAAAACTCTCCTGCACATTGTGGCTGCTTTGTTCTGTACACACATGTGACATTCTGTGCAACTTTTGGTCACACTTTCCAATTAGGGTACATTTATTAACAGTTCATGAAGTAATTTACTTACGATTAATAGTGTGCAATTGATTCGTTTACTACCGGTCGTCATGTTGTTAACTAAGATACTAATTCATACATTATTCAAATGCTTCTACATGAATTATTTAACCGTTGACAAATGTCCATTACTCTGTTAACTAATGTTGATAGTGTGGTTTGAATAAGTACCCTTAGTTGAGTAAATGACACATTAACTAATCAACCGTGGATTTCTGCAGTGTGTATCGTGTTGCCCCTTTTTTTTCTTTTTTTTTATGTTTGTTTCTTGATTGCAGCTGGCCAACTCTCAGTTATTGAACCTAGTCAGTGGTACATATCTGCATATGGGAGAAAAATACTACCCTCAACGTTGGCTGACATTGTCCAACTTGGCTGCACACGGATTCGCAAGGTCTGAAAAGGTCTGAGAATGAATTTTCAAAGCCTCATTAAACGCTCCACACAAAATGAAAAACAGCCTCTGTGGGATAACCCGTACGGCAACAGATTGGTAATAACCTGCTTCAGAGTCCCAACTGGATAAACGGTTCCTACTGGCACTCAGCAGGACATCTGTTTAACATGTTATTGTTTTTTTTGGAAATTGTGGACATAATGAGATGGTAAAAGAAAATGGTAGTTTAGAAAATGATATATTGCTCAGTGATCAGAGTTTATGACTTTGTGTGCACATGAACTGTTTCAAATCTCACAAATCCTGTGCTCACCCACAGAACAATGATCATAGCCAATTTTAGGGATGGTGGATGAAACAAATTAAAAACTTGATGTGAATGGGATGGCGGCATGTACTTCTGATTGTTCTTACCCAGAAATCAAACAATGAGAGAGATCATGCTGTATAATTTATTTTCATCTCTCCAGATCCCTATTGTGCAAATTTGTGACAATGTTTACTGAATCTGTGTTAAGATGGGACATTAGACATTTTGGTAGGTCTCTTTTTTGAATAATTGTAGATGTTCACTAGTCTGTAAGTTTCAACATTTCTTTAGTCACGACACCTTTTCATACATTCATTTAGAACACACATGTCTTTTGGGGATCCAGGCATTTTAAAAAATGTCTTTGTCTATGGTAAAAATCTACAATGAAAGTTCACAAAATGTTTCAAAACACCATTAAATCTTTAATATTGACTCGCTGGGTTTGCTTTGAACGACAGAATACATATTAAATTAACCTTTTTATCAGGGTTCTTTTCATGGCTGTCTGCTCTGATCTCTGTATTTACAACATGTTGATAGTGGAATATTTTTCCTGCTGTGAGCACCCATATGGTCTACCACCACGTCAAATATGATATGTGCACTTCAGGGGTGCCAAACGACATTGCAGGCAGGAGTACAAAGACTTTTTCAACTTTTAGATTCGGCCTGTTTACTCTTTTTTGAAGTCATATCTGCCTACAGTGAAACATTGTGCTCATCTTTGCCAAATCCACTTGTTGGCCTCAGGGACCGCTTTTTCTCACCTGTCAGCATGGACTTTTGTCAAGGGCGTGTAATGTTAGTGGATAGTCATGCTATACCCTACACGGTCAGTGGAAAGGTTATTCTGTCTGTGTTGGTGGATTAAGGCCATGGGTGGAGAGGGACTAGGACAGGATGTGGCCTTGTACTGGTCAGCAGTGAAGGGACTACATTATGGGTTTTATTGTGACTCCAAAACTAATGTTTAGAATTTTTTCAAGTTCAAGTTTTCAAGGCCATGATATTTTAAAGGATGGTTGTTGCATTTTTGGAAAAGTATTTATCTGCTCATGGATTGTAGAAGTGGCTTAGCGGTGTGCCAGACAGGTTTTTTGTGCCAACATTGATTAGCCAGTGGAAATCCTCCTATTGTTTCCTTGTAACACAAAAATGTGGGTGTGATCTATTAGGTTTAGCGGTTTTGCGGAGCGGCAGCAGTAGCGGAACCCTGCAACAAAATGGCGGAGGGTGAGGGTGAGTACATTATTGATGGCTGATGTCTGATTCCTGTTCGGCATGATGCGTGCATTGTAATCTAAGTCAAAACCCAGCTGTGTCATCCAAGCTGGAGAAAACCTTGATCAGTCTGTAGTCCGATTATCATTTTAATTGTCTGTGAAGCTGGAAAAACGTAAAGCGTAAGCAATTTTATTTGAAAAGAGGCCCTGAAGTAAAGAAATCACAAATCTTTTTGGTGATGTTGATGATCACCTCAGTCCAAAAGATTTGTGGTCACAGAAAATATACTTTATTCCTATTCCAAGTGGTTTAAATGCTTTTGCATGTACAAAAATAAGTGAAAGGAATCAACCACTATAGTGCATGAATAGTCCAAGTTGTCCTGTTCGTTTCAGTAATAGACCAATGCGACAGATCTCTAAATTCCCAGTACCTTGCACCTTATTCGTGCCAGAACAGAGAAGCACCAGTGTATATTTAACAATTTTGGTCAGACAAGAAAAGGTAGAACCAGGTAATGTCAGGTGGAATTATATTTTTACAATATTGAGCAGCTACACTTCCTGCACCTGGATTTATCTCCAGCCCCCTTCAGATAACGTGTGAAATATCTATGAGCTGTGCTCCCCCAGGGTTCAGCTTTGAAACTTCATAGGGGGCAAACATACAAACACCCAAATTTTATAACCGAGGTAGTCCAGAAGGCAACACAGCCATGTGACGTCTGGCACTCCTTTCTGTTTACCAGCGATTGCCCCCCCCGCCCCCACACACCACCCCTCTCTAAATCTACAAACACACGTGCACGCGGCTCCCCTGAGGGTGATGGATCTCAGCCGCTCTGCTCCTCTGTCAGAATCTAATAAGGCTTTTCACGCCTGCAGCCTTCATCTGTTGGGTGCAGGATCTATCAAGTCCACGCCAAGATGTCAGTTCCTATTAACGAGCAGACCCGGGGGCCACTCCTATCAATGTTATGTTTATGCTCATTGCCAGGGAAAAACATCATCATTTACCTTTCTTAAAGACAAAAATAAGGTCATAGATATAGATGCTTTAGTGGGAAAGACAGATGTGATGAGAGAGAAATGTTATGTGACACAGGGAAGCAGAGATTCGGATCGACAGCAGACATTTAAAACAAATCCCACAACTATGGATTTGCAGCAGCCCTTCTTCGTCTGTGCGGGCTCACAGCTACAACACGGAGGTGGACAGATTGTGACGACAGGTGCTCCTCAGCAGTTGTCTCTTTCTAAATGGAAACCAGTGCCAACCCACATCCACCACTTTATTCTTGAGCTTCCGTTTGTCTGAGCATAAGGCTTCTCTCCTCTCTTTGTCATATCTCTCCTCAATCCCTCTAGCAAACAACCAACATGCAGATAAAAAAAGGATATTTCATCGGCTTTCATCAACAATTAACTATTCTAAAGTTAACTATACCTGTATTTTTTTTTTAACACAAATTGTTTTTGTATTCAAAGCTTTTGTTTTCTATGTACTTAATTTGTGAATGTGTTTCTGCAATACCCAAGATTTCATTCTGAAGGTTTGATAAAGAATTATATAATACTACATAATAAAAGGGATTTACAGACACACGAGATAAGAGATTAACAGGCTGTGCATTATTCAAAAGTGTATATGCATTCTTTCTATTACTTTTTGATGTAAAATGAGATTAGGAGGGTTGACTCATATCTGTTAGCTGATGACTTCAGTTCTGAGCAACTATCAGAATCAGATTCGAAAAGGCTTGCTAATGCAGTTGCACAGTTTTTTAGATGACTGGACTATTGTGCCTTTGCTGCGCCTCGCCAACCTGAATTGAACGTAGCAATAATGCAAACTGACACCTGTAATAAAAAGGTGAGCCAGCAGTGCGACAGTGTTGCAAACATTTGGTGATATGTGTGCAACCCACTGGCGTGACAATTCAAAGGTAAATATAGTTAAATATAGGATAGGATAAAAAATAGTGAACTATTCGTCTTGGCCATTCTATGTCTGTATTGAACCCTTTATCAGTTAAGTTAATGAAGGTGCTCTGAAGCTGAAAATTGTCAACATGACTGTGCAGGTTTTACCATGAAAATTAATGACTCTACCACGAAACCGCTTGCTTTTGGAATGGAATTCAGTTTTAACTGTATGTCATGCTGAAAAATGCCAGGAACTGAGGGGATTCCATTGTTAATAATTCATACAAATTGAGCTGACTCTCCTTCTAATAATGAGGGGGCATGCGGCGGCAATTTGAAATGATTTGTACGTACAGCTCATATATAAATGTCGGCATGCGATCTAAAATCAGACAGTGGGGCAGCATTTTGCTGCCTTTTTTCTGCTCGGCGTTACATAAAAATCAAGAGAAGGGTCTTTATTGTGACCTTATTGTACGATCTTGTGTGCTAGCGCTTCATTCACTTCAACAATGGCTTAAGCTATTAGTGACAAAAAACTAAAACACTTAAACACGCTGAACTCCAACAAAAAACCATCTAACCTTTTCAACTAAACTACAACAAGTGCTTTGCGTCTAACCTTTGAGCTGATTAACAGCAGCTAATGCACCAACAACAAATTACCATCTCACATAATATTCTCATTCATCAGAATGACCCTGAAAAATTAATCTCATGACTAATTGGTGTCTTTCTCTTGTTCCTGCTAGTTGACTCTGATTATGAAATGCAGCACCGATGACCTTGTGCGACAGGATGTGATATTACAATCTTTTGCATCACTGAATTGTTTTATTTTCTTTCCATCTGCCATAGATTTCTCGTAGTCCTTTTGCAATCAACTCTGTCATTACACGGCTGAACGAGCAAAGATTGCCTCCAGCATTTAGGAAAGACGGGCCCTCATACTGTATGGATGGAAGTCAAGATGAAAGCCCTCGCTGACATACCAGACATACCCTCTTCCCGTTTCAGACAGGAATTACTCAATGAATTATTTAATGACCGGAATTGGAAAAGTGCAGAAACACATTTTTCCTACTTTAGCAATTGTCAAAACTGTGCAAATGTGTTTTTGTTGTCATTCATCCTCAGAGGAATCAAATACAGCCCTAAACTATATAAGCTATAGTCTCAGTGATCATTAAACCATTTCCCTGTGATAATTTAGCTCTGTTGCACTGGACATTTTAGTCCACCTTTGAACGTTATGTTATATTTAGGACTATTTCTAAACACTAATGATGTGAATAGAATAAAAATACAGCCATTTTATTCCCCTTTCTGTAATGACAAATGGCATGCATAAGAATAGCACTGACTACACTAAGACTAAATGGCCACAAGTCACTGTGACTGTGTGGGCAAATTTTCTAAATGATTCCTCAATTTAGTTTGAGGGGTTATAGTTTGTTTTGTTTTTTTTTTTGTCTGATAGACAGGTCTGGTCAAGGTCATTAATATTGAACACTGTGGTCCAACCTGAAAATGCCCATTGTAGCTGTGCGTTAATAATTTAGCCCCGAAGTCATTCTCCTGCTGGAAATATGCTTTCCACAGTGTTACCCTTAAAATCTGCCCACAAAGGTGCAAAACACGGACTTTAAAATATGTATAATTTATATCATGCACAATAAACCTTTTTTTTTAATTTCTGTTTTAAGTCAAGTGAATAAGGAAACAATTCTGCTTTAAATAACCTGTGAGGGCTTTAAAAAGGTCACTTTTTTGCTGACCACTTAACTGTTTACCCGTGTGCTCTTTTTTTCTTATTTGATCAGGGATTTTCTTTTTATCTTTGTTTATCCTGTCGCGGTATCGGATCAACCAGACAATGTGATGCTAAAGTAAAGTTCTCTAAATATAAGTTTCCTTCCTGGAGGCTGTTCCAGTCTGGCCAGTGTCTGATTTTGCTGGGAATTGTAGAAAAGATACTAAGAATATAGAAATAGGCAATCTTCTTACTGATGGTCTCACCGAGACTGTTAAATACGACTTGGCTGCTTTAATAAAATATTACTTTTCCCAGCATTAAAGAATAATCTAATTCATATTGGCAGTGATATTTGACAGCAACTTCCATTTTAAATGCATATATTATTATTATTAGAGATGGCCTCTCTAGATCCCTGGCCAAAGCAAAGCTCATATTCATTACAGAGAGCCGTTCATAATAAATCTAACTGAATGTTAAAGGCATAAAGTATATGAAAGGCTGTCCTGTTTTGTTTTTTTTAAATTAAAATTAAAACAAGTAATCCCTCTCAAACATCTTTAATGGCCAGGTAGACGTGTGTGGTGTTGTGTTTCTCTGCAGAGACGCAGCTCTCTCACCGTATTTTCTCATTTCCTCCTTGTGCCGCTCTGGCTGGGACTTTCCTGGAGGTCAGCCTTTGGCGGGAGGGTGTCGCCCCCAGGCACTAACAGCTCACAGAGGGCAGGGCATCATAAATAGATTGTGACCTGGCAGGCATCATTAGCTGCAGAAACAGCACCAAAAAAATAAAACAAAACAAAACAGACAAGTGGGCCTAACAGCAACCCCAAATGCCAAAAAATCTTTCACAACCAGAGAGATTTCGGGGTTGGCTTACACTTGCTGGCAAACACTGAAGGAAAGAATGGGGATGAAGAGCAACGAGGAGTAGTCTTGTTCTCTGTTGGACAGGTAAGAGCTAGCAGTTAGCCTAATTAGCTTGCTAAAATATCAGAATTTCTACAAACAATGTAGTGTCCCTACAAAAGTGTAGCTTGAAGTGTACACAGTGCAAACACACAGTGTGTGCAAACGCGTGTGTCTGGTGTCGCTGGGCTGTGGATGAGGTACCAGCTTTTAATCCTGCATACTGAATCCTGCAAATTGGGAAGAGTTATGTATGTGTCATACAGTTTCCCTTTTCTTATATGACAAGAAATTGATGAAACATTTACACTCAAGAATGGTGACAATGAACAAATGTAAATGGTCGCCATAACAACTCCCCTCCTCAAAACAAGGTTCTTAGCCTTTTATTGTCTGATTGTGATACACTTCATGAGAAGGCTGATGCCCTTTAAACAGCCGCTGTTTGAGGAATCATTGACTCCCAGGAACAAAAAACAAAACCCACAATTTCAAGGTGAAGCAGATCATTCTGGAAGATAGCTGATTGTTGAGTATCATTATCAAGTCATCAATACCTCCCAACCCTTCTGAAGGCTCGGTGCAAAAGTCAGGCACAAGCATCAGTATTTGACGTCTTGCAGTTCAGACTGCAATGATTAAAAAAAAGCCACAGCTTTCCATGAAGGGGGAGGACCTGCATATTTTTGTCATTTTGTTTGAATCAGATGTTCATTTCAAAATAATTCATCGAAGGCATTCTGTTCATTCAAAATAAAGAAAAACAAATCATCATTTGGACTCCAATCGGCAGCTCTAAATTTATAATAACCGAGTACAAAAACAGATAAACACCTTGATCATTTGGAAATTCACACAAAGTTTTTATTTTGACTTGTAATATACAATTTAAATAGTGCACAATTTCTTTGGAAATTCACACAAAGTTTTTATTTTGACTTGTAATATAAAATTTAAATAGTACACAATTTGTAACCCAAAATTTCCAGTTTTGAGCTCCACCGGGAAACATTGTCTTGTAGAATAGAAGAGAAGAGGAGAGAAGACCAAAGAAAACACCAATTTGCCCCATTTTATGTTTGGCATTAGTGTGAGCAAGGAGTATTGTCTCTCTGCAGGGTTAAATCATATAATTGACTTCAAAAAGCATTATGTGATGTGTTAATCCTCAGGGGACGTCCCTGATATATCTGCTGCTGCAGTGTCAGGGAAAGGACTTTGTTAAGGCTCAGATTAGGGTCTAAAATGAATATTTCTACTTTTGGTGACCCAGCTGATTCCAGCCATAATGACGGTTTAGTAGATAAGTGTTTTTCTTTACAATATTTTCATGTAAACCACAATACAGAATATGATGTGAAATAATAGAGGACTGGAAGTATCAGTGTAAATGTCTGAGCAGTATAATTTTAGCACTTTGCAGTGATTGCAGTATAAATTAAGATATGGGAAGCAAAATATTTAATGTGCTTCTTCACTCCTTTGTGTCAGTCAGTCTGTCTATTGTGTATGTCTTCATTTCGCCTGGGGGAGCATGTGAGCCATTCTGTTGGACTAAGCAAGTCTGGACGGCCCTAATTTACGGTCCTAATATTTTAGATTATGCTCTTATGAAACACAAAACTTGGTCTCTATCATGGGAAATAAATCAAATCTGTCATGGAACTGTGGTTTCAGGTGCCAATCAGAATGAGTCACGTTAAAGCTGAAAAAGAAACAAAAAACAGCCGTGCATAGATGTAGAAAGACACTTGTGTTTGCTCAGTTAAATATTAATGAAAACACTGAGAGTGCTCGGTGAAGCTCGGCGATGAATGATGCACTCCAAAGCAAGAGAGAGCAGCAACTTGCTCTCTCAGCACAGCTAATATACAGTCCCTTTAAGCATGTAAATGCACATGTATTCACTGTGGTTTTTTTTCTGTCCATTATGTAAGGCTGGATTTGTCTGTAACACGAGAGGCAACGTGTGTCTTGACTGGACTCAAACTCACACTGATCTTCCTGAAAGTCTTTATTTCACGACACCAAGTCTAACTTGATGTAATCTACAAGAGCTGTTGCAGTATAGTGTATCTTCAACTACTCCATTCGGTCATAAGTCGTAATAACTGTGAGAAAGCTCAGATAGTTTTGCTTTCTCAAAAATGGATTTACATTATTTACAGCATCTAAATAATTACACTCAGTTTAATGGCCAAATCTGATGTTGAAATCAAGTTCCCAGCTGAGTTTTCATGTCCTTTAGAGAGTCGGAGGCCAGCGTACCGAGTTTCAGCTCCCTCCCTCCCTCTGGACGGACAGAAGTGTGGTCATTAAAAAAGTATGAGCAACGAAACACCCCGAGGGGCCACAATATGGAACTGAATCACTCTGATTTCCAGCCGTCGGATTGAAAATAAATTGTGTCTAAAATATTCAGGGGGACGTTATTATTGCAGCTTTGCGGTTTCAAGCCTCTGTCGGGCAGTTCCACGGTCAAACTACTCTGCCTGCCTGGGGTTTTGGGTTCATCTAGGGATCCATAAAAAGCACACCTAGCTACATATATATGGCAGATTTACAATGCTCCAGTTGCACTGTGTTTTTGACAACATAGGCTGAGAGCGAAAGATGCATATAGTCTTGAGATGAGATAATATGTGCAGAGGCGCAAGGGGGTACTCAAGCAAAAGTAAATGTAATCTTGCACAGATGTTACTCAAGTGCAAGTAATAGTCAGTTAAAATGCCTTCTGAGCACTGTGGCACATTTCGGAAACTGGAAAAGTTTCATTTCCCCGCGAAAAAATGTGAGGATGCTGACTGCTGCGTTGTTGTTTTCTTCCTTAATGTCTTTAATGTCCTTTATGGTTTATGTTACATAGAAAACACAAGGACACCAAAGGCATTCACAGATTTGTTAGTGCTGCTGTTTCCACATTGATAAATCCCAGAAGTATTAAAGTGTAAAAGGTAGCAGTGAGATAAACACAATCCTGTAAAAAAGGGAATAATAATAGTAAAAATAAATACAGGGAGTAACAGCTTGATAGAATCCAGTAGAATAGAATGGGGAGTAGGGTTGTATAATGTTTGCTTCAATGACGATACAACAGCAGTAATGGAAGAACATCAAGCCACTGAGCCCTTACACAAAAAACAATAAACAATAAACTCCATTTTTCTAAACAGAATTTGAAGCCTGTCCAGAGCACTGATTAATAACTATAAATACACAACAGCCTTCCTCTGTTCAGCCTCACAGTTAACATATAAGTGTACAAAACTAAGATAATAAAACCATCTGTGGACACTACAGAAAATAAATAACATTCAGTACATTTCAGAGAAGACTGCACAGTTTTACACACCTGTAATAGCCTGCACACATGGTGCTTCATTAACAGTGGATGGATTTGCCTGTCTGGCTTTGATTCTTGAGCCATATGCAACCTTAATTTGTCATGATTATACTTCTTTTTGACCAGTCACAATGCATATGATAACTAGTCTGCTGTCCCACTATAAACAGCTCATTTAACCTCTCTGTGGTATTCCTCAGTTTCGAAACACATGGAGCTGAATGAGGCTCTGCCGTCACAGCTTTGACAGAAAGCAGAAAGTCGTCGCTGAGATAGAAGAAATTTTAGGAATCACTGCTCCCCAGATGTTAATCGAGAAAACATCTGGGTTGTTTGATATGCGTCACAGTTACTGATTTATAATATATGAAAGAACTGTAAAGTGCACAAAGAATGAGTGAAAGGAGTGCACTAATGTGAGTATGTGCTATTTGTTGCTTTTATCGCTGTGTCATGTGACTCATGACACACAATGTCATACTGATAACTTATATTGATAATTCATGAGATGTGAGGTGCAAAAATTGACAAAAAGAGCAACACAGAAAGCAACAGAGACTCAGAGAGAGTGAGGGCGGGGGCATCACCTGATGTCTCTGCTGTTAGCTGTTTAAGTGCTGTTAGCTTAGATTCAAATAATGAAAGGACGTTTATAGATGCTTCCAGCTGTCTGGGATTCCTTCGCCCACTATACCCTGCATGTCACGGAGCATAACGCTACTCAGTTAATTGGACAGGAGTTAGCATGAAAGGGTTTTATCTATTGCATGCCAGTTGCACAGCAAAGCACAGCGAGCCGGCTGAGCGCTCATATACTCCTCAATTCTTTACTTATAAGCACACTGCAAATCTTGTCTTATTCATTATTTATAAGCAAAAACCTCTAAACTGAAATCGTGTTGTCCATAATTTCTTCTAAAATGGTGAAAGTCGCTTAAAGTCGTCTTGGACAAGATGCACAATTACTGAGTCATTAATGATTTTAATAGAATCTGACAAAGACCTGATCTCACAACATGTAGGGCTAAGGTCAACTGCAAAACCCTAATGGCACCTTATATATCTTATTTTATTTATATTTTCTTTTCTTTTTTTCTGCATTTTTGATTCTGCTGCAAACATCACTGATTTCTGTGATAGTTGAATCATCCAACTATGTTGGGATGTTCTTGGACTGTAATACAGCCTGGAACTTTAAGAGGGGGAGGCCTTTTACATTGCACCATATACGTATATACTGTGTATATATATATATCTAAAGGTGAGAACGACCGAGCTAAGATCCTGTGGGACTTACGATCCAGATCGGTGAGATGTTGATGGGTAATCAGTCGGATATCGTGATGGTTGACAATCAGGAGAAGAAGGCGATAGTGGTACATGTCACATTCCCTAGTGATAGCAACATCAGGAAGAAGGAACAATAGAAGCTTGAAAGATATCAAGGGCTGAAAGAGGAGCTGGAAAGGATGTGGAGAGGAAAGGCATCAGTGGACAACATCCTTCCCACCACATTCTTTTTTCTTTTAATTCTTTTTTTT
>KV751331.1:3986223-4003557 GCA_001698575.1 Mola mola | reverse complement strand
GTTTAACGTCAATGCATTGCTATAGTACAGCTGTACACCTGCTCCTGCAGCAGCAGCTTTGTATGTTTGCGCTTTCTGCAACAGCCCCCTCCCCCCACCAACCCACCCTCTTTGTCGCTTCCTGATTAATGACTCTGCACACACTTCCCATCTGCATACGACATCAGCAGCTCCCTCATTCAGTCACTCACCTACTTGACCATGAATGTGCCTAATCGTTTTGCTATTATTTTAGCTTGTCCACACAGGTGCCATGTATATACTCACACACACACACACACTAATGACTACTTGTGGTGGCACCAGTGCTGGTTGAGTAAAGGCGACTGCAAACCTTTTGGTACCTCTGACAGAACTTTGCTTGGTCATCACCTAACTTGAAGATCTGCATAAACAATTCCATTCTTTTCCCTAATTTCCCATTTTGCAAGCTTTTCGTTGGCACCGTTGTCGGTGGTGTGAAAGTGTCACTTCTAATGGAACATGACGGACAAGCATATAACCCTCTCTTCACACATCAAACCTAATCAAGCATTCGTCATCCATTCAGTGGCCTCGTCCCCCTGTGCAACCTGCAGCCCAACATTGTTTACTGATTAATCTCAGACGGAAACCCTGTTTGACCAGTTCAGTTGACTTTCACCCCTTTCAAAGGAAAAAAAAAATGCAAGCAGGGCCAGTGCACATACCATGTTTGCACGTTCATCTGTGTCCGTGTGTGTGTGTGTTTGAAGCATATACACGCCATCTGTTGTCGCCATGGACATCAGCAGTGGATATTACCGGATGAGATCTGAAGTGCTGAAACAGATGTGCTCGGGGTGGGGGGGTGGACACTGACTGAAACGGGAGCAGAGGTGAGATGGCCGGAGGAGTTTAATCAGCATTTCCCTGAACCCATTAAGGAAGCACACTATTTTTACTCTTAAGATAAATTCTCACATATCCTAAAAACATCACAACACCTCCCAAATCATGGCTCAACCCCTGGCCTAATGTCTGCGAATCACACATTTAGAAAGGTGTCAGCGTGGTTGGCAGCACACACTGGAAAATAAACTCTCCGAAAAAGTTTATTTTCTAAAATATCAACATGTCATGAATTATTTTTGTGATTTTGCTGTGAGAGAAAACGCAATTAGTTTAACAAAAAAATTGCAAGTTTAGTCCTTCAAGGTGTTTTCTTAGTAAAATTGGTGTTTCCAAAATGAGAATTTTATTTTTATTCTTACTAAGCAGAGATTAGGAATTTTGATTTGTGACGCATTATTTAACAGCTCAATCCGGATCTCCGATTCCACCTTAAATCTGAGCACTGGACGGACACATGACAAAACCGACCATTGTCTTGTTTCAGAGATGCGTTTCTGATAGCTTCAGTAATTAGCTGAAGGCTTTTAATTTGAAACAGCGGCAGAAAGAACAGCGTGGCTGACATCAGTGGAATGAGATTAAGATCAGTAAAACTGGAGTATGATTAATTTCCTGTGAGTCCTTCATGCATGACGGCAATTTGAATGCAGTGCTATAATAAAGCCTCAGCTGCTAGCAATAAATACTGGTAATTACAGACTGTAAAATACACTGCAAATCTATTACTGAACACATGCTGAACATAAACACTACAGAAAATGGGAGTTTAAATCATTAAATATTAGGGATGAAGTGGCTTCAAATCTTCTGACTTTAAGAACTAAGCGGAAATGAAAAGAAAAAAACTCAAAAATAAGCAGATAGCAACAACACATCATCCTTTTTTACATCATGAAGAATCAAAATACAAGTTGGTCAAAAAAAGAACAATATAACCTCACAGAGAGAATGAGAGTCTATGTATCTCCAGGATATTTTCTGTGAAACTCCACTGAGGAAGAGAAACTCAGGTGAAATGTCAATTACTCTCTTGTCTGTTGAGAGGTCTTTTAAGGGAAGGAGGCCCAAGTCGCAGGTGAGACTGTTTGATCAGCCTTCACACTCACCAGGGGATAAAGTCGTTTGTCGAGCATGATGGAGGTAGGGCTGGTTCGGGGTGTGGCTATCACAAATCAATGTGGCCTTTCTTTATTGGCCAACAATGGGGCTTTTCTGCAGCTCTGTGTTATCAAGCTCTAGTGGGTTTTCCCCCATTTTTGAGCTTTGTCCGCAGCAGCACAATTGGAGTCTCCTGCCACTTTTTCCATATTAGTACTGACACACCAATACAGTACATGCATAAGTATGAGAAAAGCATTTATGACATAGACTGAAATATTTGTTACTGTTACTTTATTATGGATCAAAACAAAATCAAAAGAAATGCCATGACATTAGGAGACATTATACCAGTCAGTGAAGTGGACAAGTCATTCTTTTTTTGACCAAAAAAAAAAAGCATCCCTCATTTCCATAGCACGTGCAGCAGAGTTTAACTGCAGATGGCACTCCCTTCATGACAAAGAGGAACTTTTTCTCGTCGAAACACTTTGTTCCAGCATTCAGGAATAATACAGCAAGAAATCCATCACGAAGAGGCAGAGATATCAATTTCCTCAGTCAGTAGCCTCAGAACACAATGCTGCCAAAATTACCACCCCAACACTGACAATAAATAAAGTCTAACATACTCTCCCTTTCTCATTCTGTCTCTGGGAATCAACAAAATGAGTCTCGTTTACTGCAGGAAGCACAGCAAGAGAAAACACAATATACAAATAAAACCTGAATGCGTCTTAATGGCGATTATATGGTCAGTGTGACCAATATATTTGACTTTAATACTGATTTTAATTTGACTCTGAGTCGACGTATACCCAGCACCACAAACAGAACCGGAGAAATAAGTGTTTGGGTGGTTAAAAACATCCGCAAGTAACTTAGCTAACACCGCTATCCATCAAAAATAAACTAGTGATGTGCCTGAGGCAGCTTGTGTCAGAATTTCAAATGTTTCCTCTGCACAGCAAATGATTAATGGTGCTTTAGCATAAGACAAGGTGCAATAAACACATCATATTGCTATCAAAGAAACCAGCTGTTTTGTTATCTTGGCGGCTCACTCTTGCATTGGGGCTCTCTTCAGTTTTTTAGCAGTTTGATTAAATGTTTGTTTACAAGAGACAGATCAGCTTTTACTAACAAGACTAAACCTAAACACAGAACAAATCAATATAATATCACAGTGATTTCAAAGGTCGTACTTAAAGCACCATGCAAAGTGAAATTATTAACTGTGTATGAATAGATGTCTTATTCATTGCTGAACTCAACTGCAACAATTCAACAGAAGAAACCTTATGTATTAACAGAAAAGAAGTTAAATATAGGCAAGATGTCCTAGTTTGTGGGAAATTTATGTCTTACACAATTGACAGTCTCAACTATAATGCTATGGTTGATATAGAAACATACTGATGAATCATCAGCAGATTCATTACATTATTGCAGTCAAAATTGGTTCAGTTAAAATGTGGAACGGACGTCTGCTTCAACCTAAATCGCAATATCGAGCTGCAACCTGTGAAGGTGTCAAAACAGGGTTCATAACCATTTCCTTTATGACTGGATTGAGGTGCATCATTGAGAGACAGTGGTATACCTTATAGTGTTCACTTAACCCACGGATACAAACACTGAGATATATGTATATATATATGATGATAAAGATGAAGAAAGTTCTTCATTTCTCTCCGATCTGAGGGGGAAAATGCCAGTTTTACCATTTTTTTTTTTTTACATCTTCCCTGGCTTCAAAGCAACTTTTGGAATATTGAGATGATGTTAAGATTTTCCGTGTTTATCTTATACTATTGAAGGATCTAGATAAGATGCCTTTGTGTATTGGCTTGAATTACTTCAGTATTTAGCCATTAAGAATGCATATTTTTAAGTCTCCTTCTCCAGGTCATTGAGGTGCAAAGTCACAGTTTTCATTCATGAATCATTTCATTTCTGACATCCAGAATAATATCCTCCACCATTCTTTCCTTCTTTTTTTAAAATACGCTGACGACTCATGACATCAGACTTCAAACCCTCAACAGGAAACCTAATTCCCCCTAAATAGCAGCCGTGCGTTGGATTCACCGCTGGTGCACCAGAGGGGATTATGGTTAATGGAGTTGTCCAATACGGAGGCAGAATTAGCTTGTGCTGATCTTCTTGTGTGGTTTCACTTCAGGTTCATTTTGTGCCTGCAATTTGATAAGCAATGCAATGATGAGATTCTGGAAGGAGAAGGGCTTTTTTCCAACCTAGACCCGGAGAAAAAAATGATTATGTTTTAGCTATTTGTTTAATTGATGACTTTTCAGCCACTTGTAAAAACAAAAAAGTAAACATACCGTAATCACATACAGTGATTGATTTCGTTCTGCAGAACATTCAAGTGTTTGAAGATGTGTGATTGGGTTCAGTATTTAGTGAGACCCAGTAAAATGTTATATGTTTCGTTCCAGTAGCCGACATGTTATAAGCGTGGGGACCCAAACTCGTTGCTTGCTCCGATCAGGATTTGAACCCATAAGTTTCTGTACCAAAAGCAGCAACACAACACATGATGCAATCCAGCTCCTTCTCTCCGTGGACCTGCCATGATAGCAAGAACATCGTCAAGAACTCACCAGACATGTTAACCAACCAGCATGTAGTACCAAACTGATGATGCCCTGATGAGGGTCGTTGCTGTCATGCATAGGCCCAACCTCCTCGACCAGATTATCTCAAAGAGTGGATATAAATATAAATTCAGAGGTGGAGAGACCATCAGCCTCTCCCTAAACATGGATGACATCATGGTGGAGCTATAGTATGGACATTGTGTGGCTGCATGGTGGCGAAGAGAGGGAACTGAAAGGGTGAAGTTGCCAAAAGGTAGGAATTACTATATGCACATGATTCAAGTTCCTGGGTATCCCAGCGGTTAATAAGAACCATGACGAGGATATGAGGGGGTCGGTCACAGCAAAATACCTCCAAAGTGTAAGACAGGTGTTGAAAAGCCAAGCGATAAGAACCAAGCAATCAACACGTACACCCTACCAGTCATCAGTTGCCCAACTATAATTGTAAATTGACCACAAAATGAAGTCGTTGCCATTGATGTCAAGACACAAAACGCCACTCTGAGATGCTTCATGTTACAAAAAGAGGGAGGGCCCGCGTGAGTATATGAGACATGAACCAGGATGAAACGAGAAGCATCCATTAACCAGGAAAATGGCCTCCTGGGAGTAACGGCTTAAGGAATGTCTCATCCAGCATAAGGACAGAGGGTAGTGAAGGCAAAGAGAACATAGTGTTGAAGATTGAGGCTCTCCATGAAATGTTTGTATTAAAAGTAAATTGAGTAAATGGCTGATATCAATAAATCCTACCAGTGGCTATAGGAGGCCCGTCTAAAGGCCCAATGTACCAGCTGCATAAAGACAGCCGTCTACCACAGCAGGTGCAGGCTGTGCCGAAATACTCCTGGAACAGTCCAGCACACAGCAGCGGGGATCAACAGAGCTGAGATCCTGTGGGACCTCAAGCCTGACAAGCAAGTGCTGGATGTAGCAATGCCAGCAGACAGCAACATCACAAGAGAGGAGAATGAACAAATTGTGAAGTTAGAGAGACTGAAGGAAGAACTGGAACAGATTCGTAAAGTGAAGTCCAAAGTGCTTCCAGTGGCAAAAAGAACGTTTGGGGCTATAGATAGTCACTCCAGCCAATACCAGGCGCAACGTCTGAGGTCTCTAAGATACTGAGCAGAACCCTTATTCTTGTCGAGGCTTCTGACTTATACGAAAGGAAATGATCAGTCACCACGTTAAATTCCCAATGTATGAGAACACACACTAAGGAAAGAAAATCTTTAAACCTCCAAAAAGATTTTCCTTCATTAGCTTCCCTTCACATGATACGTTTGATGCACATTCATTTGGTAAAGCAGCCTCAGTTAGAACACAACGGAGGGATAACATCCTCGCTTTGTATACAACACACTGCTCAGCTGCGTGTGTCTGGGCAACATTCGGGGAAAAGGGCACAAAGGTGCTGGTCCCAACTGACATTTAAATTGTTCCATCCAGGCAAAATTATGCAGCCATGCATTCACTCATCTATCAATTTCTCCTTTTCTTTCATCTTAAAAAGAGACCTTCGTGACACTGAGCAACTCCCAGAAACACACTTAACTTGTAGCAACTTTATAACCAGTTCCAGTTTATTCAAAGAGATGTTATCAGTACTAATTTGTTTTTGGCTTTGATGTTTTAAACTCTTTTAAACTCTATGATTCTTTGCGACATAAGACATTAACTGGCTCAGGCATTCGTCTGCCGTGCACACCTGCTAGGAGCTCTTCAGAGGTCCTATATCAAGCTTTGATTGAATTCAATTCCCTCCTGGAAACAGCAGGACACAGAGGAAATCTGATCATTGACTTGGCTTCACCAGGTTGGATGCAAACGACTGCCGGGACACAAGCTGTCATAAAGTTAGTTCAGTAGGCTTGGACTCTACGTTATTACTATTTATATACTCTAACTTAAAATATGTCTTATTTAAATCACATCACGGGCCATAGATGGTACACTGTAGTTAATATGATTCCTGATGGCAACAGAAACCAGGTACCAAAAAAACTACAGACATTAAAATCTGGAACATAGAATATATAACATTTTTCACTTTTCAATAAAATATGTGAAAATTCAAAGTGTTTGCGTCATAGAAGCAGCTTTGTATGTCTCCATATTCAGTATCAAGGAGAGAAACGTGGTCTCAGACTTCAGAGGATTTAAGGACAACCAAAGGAGTGCTGAGACAGTGTAGGTTACCGGGGTTAAAGTGTCTTTTGTTGCAGAGGAGAAATGAAAGGAGGCATTATATGAAGGGAGATGAAAACAGTTCACGGCAGCAGAGCATGGCATCCGAGTTGGGGAATTCAGTATTTACCATGTGCAGAGTGGGCAACGGAGTCTCGTGGCATTGCATCAACGACCTCCCATAAAAAGGGACTTGTTGAAAGAATTGCCACACGTTTAAACTTAATTACAGAGGATTCAGTCAGAAAGCTCTGGCAGGACTCTGGCATCCATACCACAGAGACAAAAAAAATCAGTTAATTCACTGCCAAAATCTTCTGCTGGCTCTCTTTTTTACTGTCAAAGCAGAAAATGCATCAAAAACAGTCAAGGAAGTATGCAAAGAAATGTAATGTAAGAAATTTCCGGTAAAATGATAAGCTATTGTTTGAACTATGCAGAGCAAAGGCAGTGCACAGGAGAAGGACACAACCCTATACATATTTGAACAGGTACAGACTGAGACAAATGTGTTACCGCGGCTGGAAAAAGAGATTGGGCTGGGTGACGGAACTCCAAGTAATTTAGACTTTAATTGATTTTTACTGGCACCCACTCTATGGAAAATTATTGCTTTCAGTAGAAAATGAATCACATATTCAGATTTTTTTTAAAGTGAAATGCCACCCCAAGAAAATCTTTGGAGGGGAGGAGGAAGTTGAATTTTTATGATGCAAACTTTACAAACACTTTAAAGGACCCAGACACTGACCCTAATCAAGGTCAATTGATACAGCATCACACTGAAGGCAATTGTAAACAGTACACTGACACAAATGCATCTCATGTGTTCTGACAGCTTATATGATGTGACAGGAGGCTGACGTGTTTGTGCTCTGCAGAGGCTTGTGCACGCGCAGGAGGGGGTCCCGTGTTTGTGCAGTGGCTCGTCTTTTGTAAGAAACTGGGGCTTCTTTGCTTTTTCACTGAAAAGTGCTGATGCGAGCAGTGGATCAAAGCATCCTAACGTCGATGGCCAAAAAAGCAGAGGAAGCTGCAGGGCTCTTCAGATTCATTAATAACCTCTTTCACGTATATGTAATCCACTTTGAAATATTGATTGTAGCTGTAAGCGTAACAAGAAAGAGTTGTCTTGCTACGTATTTAAAAAAAATCAAAAAAAATCACAGAAAATAAAAGAAACGTTTGGCTGCCTAAATAAAACAGACAAGGTATCCCCTGTCAAAGCAACATACATATCTTAAATATTAAATTTGACATCAAAGCTAAAACGCCCGAGTGTTTGTCTGACATAATCCAGGATTGGATTGATTTGCATATTGAATTTTATGTTTTGTAATCTCAAAACTTCTCAGTAATCAGGCGTCTGATTTCAGCTTTTGCTACCCTCAGTGAGATCTACAAACATTTCAGTTTAAGTGGATTGTAACAATACCTGGAGATCCGTCTCCTATCTCTTCTAATTATAACTTCAATTTATCAACAACAAAAACTAAAGACAGATTGAAGCCAGCGAACCTGTTTTCTATACATCAGTGATCAGAACATTCTGAAAAAGCTCCATATAATCTTATTAGCACTTTTGCCTCTTTTAACCTGCTGGTATTCACTGGTGGTTAAAAGCAATTAAGACTTTGCCAGTCTCTTCTCATTTAACAGGGCATCCTTTAGTGTTTTTGTGCCAACACAGCACCCTTTAGCATCTGTTTAAAACACCAGGCCTTAAACTAATTCCAATTCACACCCATCTGTGTCAATGGGAGATGCTCAACCCAGCGTCTCGTAGAGCGCACCAACACATGACCTTCAAACAAGACACTGTAGTTTGTGTTACGAGCTGAGCCAAAGTCAGCGAAGCTTGACTACGTTTTGTGCCCAAACCATAGTGCACAAAGGTGATGAAGGTTTTTCTAGTGTGGCAGACAAATGCTAGAAGCTTGTGTGTCTGGATAACAGGTTGAAGCAGGGTCCATCAATTATCTTTGCCCCTGCGATGGAACCTCAGCTGCAGAGAATGTGGCCGAGAGGCTTGAGCAGTTTGCCCTTAAAATGAATAAGCTTCCGTTTGTCTCCATCTCTGTCTCTCTTGTCACTTTCAGTACCATATTTCACATGTCTCCTGTCATTCTCCGTGTGACTAGAAATTCGTGCTTAGGTAAGGCAGCCATATCTCAGCCACTCAATGACCCCCACATAGTGCATGAGTGTGTGTGTGAGTGTGGGTGTGTGCTAAGATTGACAGGAGGAGGTGATTGCATGGGGTCACTGGTGTCCCAGGAGACCACATCTCTGTAAGCTCTCCACACCCTGACTCACAGCCTCATGTCCGAATGGTGGTGCGTCTCAAAGTATGCAGGAGAGGGAATATTATGATAGCTGTCCATCATGGTAAAGCTTGCACACTGTCTGGTTTAGTGTGCATCTGTCCAAGCCTGTCCAATGTAAGAGGAGGGGAAGAGGGGCTCAGTATGTTTGACTAAGTATGAAGTAGCCCGTCCACCTGTTTGCGTCTGCAGGTCCCCATCCGAGTCAGGTTCATCAAGTGATCAATCAGGTGAAATGAAGTTTTGCCTAACCTTAAACTGGCTGAATTAAGTGGCTTTAAGTGGTAGCAAAGCATGAAAGAGGTTGAAATTAGAGATTCCCAGTGATAAAATATTGCCAATACCCATTTATTTCTCTGCTGAGCAGGTTATTGTCCCTCAGCAACACAGTTTTTCCTTGTTTCCCCACTAACGGTGACCTGTCAGACTGTAAATGTGCAATGCAGAGGCTGACTTCCCAAAAACAAGAGATGCAATGGGCAGATTTCAGACGTATAAAAAATATGTATTCTGCGATAGTTCAACACAAAATATGGATTTCGTGAAATAATCATGTTTATGTTTTGAAAGCCTAACATTCTCATGATGCTTTAGAGCTTTTGCTTGTTTACATTTTGGCAAAGTGGCATCATTAAAGAATATGAAGAAGAGAATGAAGAAGAGACTAATGTTTGTTGAACACAATAAATGATTAATATGAGTAAAGTCTTTGGCACTTGGACTCGATAGAGAGATTGTGATTGATGGCTGTCTTCCCAAGAGTCCAGACACTGGTGGTGGTGGTGGTGGTGGCGACTGATGACTCTGCTGAGACTGGAATTGATGGAGCTGGTGGAACTTCCAGGACTGGGTGGAGATGGGGAGGTGGAGGGGCGTGCACAGCAGCAGCAGCAGCATGAAGGAACTAGGCAGGGAGCAGAGACATGTTTAAAAGGACCGCAACGAGATGACAGGCCAACGATGCAAGAGCGGCGCTCGTCTATTGGATGGATGAGATCAGCTGATGTGAACGGCTGATCATGAAGCGACGGCCCTCACACTGTATATGAAGATGTCTATCCTACCGACGCCCTCAGGTAGTTTAATTTTTGACTCAGACGGCAAATGGGCAGTGAGGGTTTTGGATTTTCAGTGAGCTGTGAATCAGAGATGCGATGAAGGCTGCAAGTGTTGGCCATGGGAATAAGTGGGCCGTATCAGCTGGCCAACTTAAATAACCTAAGTTGCCAATTTTTTTAGAGCTCACAGCCAGCAGGACGTCACTGTCATAGCTCCCCTGGAAGAAAAGTCTCACCGGTTCTAAAGCCTCCCGCAATGTAATGTAATAACTTTTTAAACAGCTAAACTAGCACTTTGTTTTCTCGGCAGATTAAACAAATGTGTTAACTTCAGAGGTTTACAGTAATTTATTAGCTGTGGACGGGGATATTGTTTCCTGGCATGAGCCTAACTTCAATCTTTTCATCTAATTATTGGCAAGAATGTGGCACTGTTCTTTTAGGAGAGTAAAATAGCCTACTCTATAATCGCTAGAGTAAATAAAAGGGAAGCAAAAATATGTATTTTTAAATATAAAATCAATGATCAGAAAAATTCCCCTCAATATTTAGCAGTATGCGTTCTGAAAGGATTCATCCGCCCCCAGAGAACATGCTAGACTTGTTCCGCCTCTGTAGAGTCCATGTGTGGGCAGAGAGAGCAGCACTAAGAGCTGCAGCTTGGGAGGAAGGTGATCCGACTGCTGGCGGAGAAATATTGTGCTGCGTTAAATTATTTATTGCATGAGTCGCAAATGAAAAATCTGCATCGACGTGCACCAAAACCATCAGCATTTTATCAGAGGTGTTACAGGCTAGAGGAAAATACATCAAACCCTCTAAGGAGTGTGTTGCTTACTGTGTTTTTGTCTGTGTTGCAGCATTGAATGGACACTTTATACATTTCATTCATGTTGCATTCTTTACAGAATGCAACATGAATGCTCAAAAATGAATGCAAGGTGTGTGAATGCAGGCGGAAAAAGAGGGAGAAATGTTTGATGTATGTTGTGCGTCTACCCTTTGTTGCTGATTTGACCCGTTCGGTCCTTTTAATCACCGATGATAAATTAAACTGCATTACATGCCGACTCCCCGGGTTGTGGATAAATAGATTCTCTGTTATGACGGAGCGAAGTTCCTGTTTTGGGAGTGTCAGTAGTTTTCTGGCGCAATAATTTAGTTGTCTTGGCAGGCTCCCTCAAATCCGGCTTGTTGTTCTGTTCGTCATATTAAACTGATGAAATGCCAGCTTTTGGCAGTACATTAAGGTGAGACTTGGGGTTCCACAAGCCCTCTGAAAGTAAGATGCATTTACAAACATGTAGCATCTCCTTCAGTTTATGAAACAATGCCGGTTTAGCATCATCGGACTGGCTGCATTTCATTACAGTGCCATTCTAGAATCCACCAAACACAATCACACTATATAATATTCCTGCTCATGCAGTCACTGCCTTGTCAGCATTTGTTTATTCTGATATATTGTCTCTGTGGCTTTTTGATTAAGATCTATTGCATTTTCTGCAGGGTGCAGCCTCTTTTTGTATTTTTCAGAATGAATCCTATAATGTAAATCTTTAGGAAAATGCTGTGCGAACTGCTCCGCCTCCACTCCCTCTTCCACACCCTCCCCCCTGACATAAGGTCAAGGCAGCTTCCTCACTCAACAACTCTGAAGTGCAACAGCACATCCTGGTGGATAAAATGAGAGGCCTTCTTTTCTTTTTTTCCCCCCTTTTGCAGCATTATTTTTGTGCATTTCCTCTAAATCTTTTTGGAAATTGCCTCCTCGGTTTGTATCCTGTTCTTACCGTCTCTCTGTCGAGCTCCAATCTTTTATTTTTCTATCACTTCAGATCATCGTCCGCCTGAGCTCCTTCCGCACTGGGCGTCTTGAGCGGGTGATATTTTATGCATCAGCAGCTGGTGGGTGACGCGGTGTGCTTCACGCAGCACAACCTGCTCCAGCACTGCGTGTTTGTCGGATGACTCATTATTTCTGAAACCCCTCTTTCCTCCACCAACTAAGTGATGGTGTAATGGCGGCTGAAATGCTGCGGCCTGGAGGGAAGCTTTGGGAATAATTGATGTGAAGTGTGAATAAATGCAGGTGTTAGATTGATTAGCTGGCCAGTGCAGTCGGTGCTTATTTGACTCGTATTCACTTCAGATATTACCGAAAGAGAAACATGATGCCCAGATTATTATTCCCTGGATACACTTTCTGTCATGAGATGTGACATGTGAATGGCACATGCCAGCATGATTTGCTGTGCTGCAGGTGGGAGGAAGCAATGTCAGTCCAACAGGAACATGATGGATGTTCTCCCACAAATCCAAGGATTCGGCCCTGCCCTTTGTCGACCCCGGAGCTGTAACATCTGTCTTTCGTTCTCTCTGTTGTCCCTTGTCCTCGTGACTGAATTTATGACTTTATGTTCCTTTGACTTTCCCGCGTCCTTGTCACCGCTTTTGATGACCATTTTCTCCCATCTTTCTCTTTCTATCATGATGTCCAGCGCGTGTCGGCTGGAATATATATGCGTGTGTTTGCTTAGACACAAATGCTGCTCGATTTGATTCAGAAAAGCATTAAATAACTATATTGCTTCAATAGCTTTACTCAGTACTTGCTATTGTGCGACTCATTGGACTTGAAATTCGTTTATTTGCCCCATCCAACACCCACAACACCTCCGAATCCAGATCTTCCTCGTTCCTTATGACCAGGGGAGCCTTCAGAAATGCTACTTCGGTGCAGCGTCACACTCGGAAGGCCAATGTGATGCGTTTGGATGTGAGAACAACCTGGTAAATCCACAACTTATCATTTTTACTCGTTAGTTTTGATAAGGCAGGTATATAGCAGCACTTTTATTGACCTTTGTGTATTTCCTAGAACACCAAAGTGTTCCATTAATGGGTTGGAATGATTGAAGTTCCTCTCTCTCTTTTCCTCTTAATCTTTCTCTGGCATATTCTGTCTGTCTGTGTTGTCACTCGCTTCCCGTTTCCTCTTTGTCCTCTCGGAAATGATCGAGATAGTGTTGCAATTCGTCCCTTTCCTACTTTTCTCTCTTTCTCCCTATTTCGACTTCTGTTATTAGTCTCTCCCGTCCCCAGAGGAGTCGAGCGGCGAGGGAAGACACCGCTGCTGACTTTCTACTGTCCAAATGTTATTTCATCTCATTCATCAGTGCCAGTTCTACCTTCAGCGGAGAGGCAGAATGCCGGCGAGAGGGAGGTGGTGAAAGCACTTTGATAGACAAGCCAAATTACCGGCAATCCCAATTCCCCCGGGTCCCTTTTCTCTCAGAGACCAGGGAATCTGCTGTGCTATAACTTCCAGCAATGTCCGGCAGGTTTTCTTGAGACGTCGTTTGGACTCTCGCAGCGCCCAAAGGACCAACGAGAAATCAGGTTCTGAGTTTGCCACCACTGTATGGTTCTTTAACGCAAGTCCAAGCTTCTGCTCAAATCAGATTCTCCATTATAAGATTAAATCCTCGTGCATTACGAGCTGCAAATTACTTTTAATTCTCCTCACGCGTCAAAATCCATGTGCGATGTTGCAATCGGGCAATCGTGACTGTTATTACTGCAATTCGTGGGTTCGTATTTAGCATTTACACCACCGTCTGTGGAAAAGGGTGACAGCTGTAGGCTAACTGGCCACATTATCTCACACCTATTTTGAATGCATGCTGCTGCTGCTGCTGCTAAAAAAAAAAAAAAAAAAAAAAAAAAAAATGCCTGGCACGCTCAAAGTCGGATAAAAGAGATTGATAAATGATGGGATTTATGAAATAAAAGTGAAAGGAGGACAGAAAAACACAATAAATTATATGAATAAAACATTTTCATACCTGATTTTATTTGATGTTCTCAGAGAAAATGCATCTCTTTTGTATTATTCAAACCATTTCATGGTCTACAATATAAATCTAGACTCTATATAAGTGGATACTAATGGCAAATTGAGCGATTAAAGCAGAAACTAGGTTCTTAAGTGACTCCAAGAGCAAGTCAGTCTCTGACAGTAAACTTTCTAACAGGCACATGTTTACAGTCTAGTACAAAAAACAATGTTGGTCCCTATCCACCACACATTTAGCTGTTTTTGTTCCATAGCAGCTCATTAATCCTCTGTGAAGCATGTGGGAATATGATCACACCTCTGTCTTTTGATATCAAAGGATGGGAGAAGCACTACACCAGCAAATGTAGCTACTTACTGACAGAATAGTGCTGAGGTGCTTCGGTAAAGTTCCTTCTGTGCATCAAAGCAGACCTAAAACAAACACAAACATGGGCACTCATGTTCGATTACTCCTGTTTTACTCTGTTTCGTTGGATGGTGATTTGATTTTCAGCCCCCGGCTGTTGCATTTTTCTCTTTAGGCAGGCAATGGAATCTGTTTAGCTGGTCCCAGGAACAATGACTTCTTGTTTTGGACGCACGTTGAGGCAAAAAATGTCCAGGTGTTCAGCCGTGTAATGTGGAGAAACACAATCTGAACCTACGCTGACATGTCCGTCCTACTGAGCCATGTGTCTTCATGTTTAAAGTCCTCGGAGGCCTGAAAGTTATTTTTCTCAGTCAACCTTTTGTCCTCACTTTCTCCACTTCAACAGACAATTGAGGGAGAGAAAGGAAAAAAAAAAAATGCATTTTTCAGAAAAAAGGTTAGAGATGTGAAGTGGAGCATTCAGTCGTTGTCAGTTTGTCACTGTCAGCGGGGCCACCAGAGAGCGTCACTCTGGGAGGCAGGAACGGTTTGACACAAGGAGGTCGAGATATTTCTAGTTCTTCAGCTCCCACCGGAGAAGGCATGATGTCAGGAAACCGCACGAACAGAGAGACAAGAGAGGAGACACTGTGAGCATCGGTGATGCATTTTTCATCAAACGGCGCGGTGGCCCTGCGGTGTGGAGGAAGGAACGCTGCAAAAGGCAGCGCTTGGTTCCAGCCACATTACGATGGTTTGAAATGACCAAGACGCTGGGATGAATCATTTCAGAAAAGCCCAGTGGTGACAAGAATTTCTGTGGTCACTTTAAGCATTGAATTGCCCATTGCTGATACCTGTTAAGTACAAAATGAGTCCAGAGTCTGTAAAGACTAATACATAATTGATCATGAAATCTGTAAACACAAATGACGTTTTGGTCTTTTTATTATTTTTTTCTCATATTTGTGCTGCAGAGACAAAATTGTGGCACATTTAATGTACTGCGAAAACTCATTGTAATCTTATTGTCTCACAGGAGTTAGTGACATATTGTATGGTAGCTTATTTTGAAGGTTTCCACGACCGCCTTCACACTTCCTGTCTTTGTTCTCGCCCTCCTTTTGTAATTCCCCTCATGTGTCTTCCCCCAGTGTTAAAGATTGCTCCCCTCTTTGTTTGCCAACTTATCGCAGTGTTGCAGTAACAAAATATGTATTATCACAATTCCTCTGACGCCTCTCTAACGCAGCTTTACGTTTGACCATGAAACCTGCTCTGTATCACAGATAAATACCTTTTACACAAAGAGAAAGAGGGTAAAACAGAAACAGGAAGAGATACTGAAACTCGGCACATTATTCACAAATTGTATGTCTCCTTTTTTTTTTAAAGACTTGCTTTTCACTTGAGGTAGCACGTCTGGGTTTGGATGAGGTGAGGCGAGGTGAGGAGGGACACGTGTGTCCGCTCACATGTGTAAGACACGATTTCCCACCTCTAGGTGGTTGCTATGGAAACAGTCCCACAAGTAGAAGAAATGCTCCGTCGCTGAAGTGATTTGGTGCAGACAGAGTGCACCGCTGAAAAACGCACATTGGTTATACAACCCAGCGGCGTATTTTACTACCCAGGAGGCGACGATTCAGTCCAGTTGAGTTGAAACACATGGAAGGAGAAGGAAAAAAACAGTCGTCCGTCAAGGCTCGTGTGCACCGAAGTGCACAGGATTCTGGTTTTATTACACTTCTGTTCACACAGAGTCAATTTCCAAAAGCAGCTGGATTTCTGACTAAATACTTAGTCAGAAATCCAGAATACTTAAACCTAAACGTGTCGGACCTGACTGACAGATATGTTGCACAGTTCACAAAATCTTTCTTAAGCCGTTTTCTTTAGAATGATTCTGAAATTGCATGTTCATAAAACGTGTTCACACTATCTCAATCTTCAACTGCTTCTCCGTTTCTTCTAGAAATTGAGGCAACCACACACAGTTCAGGCCCACCGACATCTTATTGATGATACTTCTTCCATGCAGATACAGAAGGGTGTGTGTTTAATGTTTGTGTTTCAACAAAGACTCACTGCATTACTTAGTGTAGAAGATCTGGGAGTGAACTGAGAAAAACGCAAAAAAACAAAAAAAACAACAGATGACTGAATGATTCATCTGCTCAAAGAACTGTTCACAATATACCGGAACTGTTAATAAAAAGAGTGTGGAGTTGATTTCAAGCGACAAATACGTCGTAGACCACAATGAACACGTATGTGGTCTCACCATCGTCCCATTCGTCCAATATAATAAGTCCTGATCAAGACGTTTCACCTGACAGCTGTAACACAACTGTCAGGCTGTTTAAAACCCACATTTGTGTTTTGGTTTGTAACACATGCGATGAGCTCTCGTTGTCTTGACGCCCTTGAATAACTTATCGGTCCTCACGAACTATATATTATTTTTTGCTTAAATGAGTTTCTCTTGCCCGATGACGTAGAGGAGGTCCTGCTGCTAGAAGGACAGAGGTTATCACGTGCTTTGAAAACGAAATTCTGGGACATTTTGGCATGAAAAGATCCCTTGAATAACTTATCGGTCCTCACGAACTATATATTATTTGTTGCTTAAATGAGCTTAAAAGAGAAAAAAAATCCAAGCTTAGTTTCGAGGGTCAAACATCTTTATTTTAGGGTTGTTGTCTTGTTTAATAAGATTAAATGTAAACGTTGAGTTAATGGGAGATTCTGCCATACATTTATCAGAAATATTGAATAACTGCCAGAGTTAAATGACAGAGAGAGTGTAAGTGTGACGTACAGAGTCTGGACCCACAAGCGGACACAGGAAACTCAGGGGTTAAAGTACAAAATAAAAATTTATTTAACAGAAACAATAATCAAAACCGAACTGAGTAACAACGAACACCAGGGATGGACACGGCTGCGGTGG
>KV751331.1:3975777-3986126 GCA_001698575.1 Mola mola | reverse complement strand
GAACCGCTTTAAGTCCTGAAATGAAGTAACACAAAACCGAAACACAACTACCAAACTAAAAGCAGAGGGCAGAACCATGACAGTAAGTTTGAACACTCCCTCTCCCCATGATCTCTTCGGTGTTTACTCAATGAGAGAGTCAGAAAGTGCAGTTCGATACCTGCTGCCAACAAATGCTGGCAGCTGGGCCTGACTGAATGGCTGGTTCTAACCTTAAAGAGGAAAGCTTAAAAGTTTGTAACCATTTTTGCACAGATTTGAGCGTGTGGATGTCTCTACCCACTCAGCCTGACCAAACATCAGTAATTTATAGGTTCGTGAAGGAGACAGTGAATGTTTTTATACCACAGTTAATGTAAATAATGGCAATCTTTCAAAGTTTAGTCTAATCACAGTGACTCATTTAAGTGATATACTTGCACACATACCAATCACAGATCATAATAGTGCTAATTTGGGGTGAATTATAAAAGCCAGAAGTGCTATTAAATAAGGAGCCTTTCGGGAGCCAGAGACGCTGGCTCTTGTTCCGGCTGAGCTTAGCCATTTTATAAGGGCCTCAATTCCCATCACCAACTGTGACAACCTCGGGAAGTGCTTTTGCAAAGTTGCCTCTAGCTTTATTTTGAGTGATGGTGATGTAATTATTCGCATCACCACAAGAGGTCAGGAAAGCTTGCAACAAAGCCCGCGTCAAGCCCTAAAATCAGACGAAACAGTTGACGGATGATGCTCATCCGGTGAGGAAACGCTCAAAACTGCCTGTGTATAGTAAATAAGGGTAGTCATCTGTGCATTTTATCGCTGACACTGTTGATTATATTCCTTCATGAAAACCTGGAGGAAATTTGCTGATTTAGTTTGATCTTGTCTCAAAAATGACTAAAATATGATCTAATCCTCTTTTCAGCTAGTGTGTTTGGCCCCTCACTCAAAACAGCTCCTGTCAATCAAGGTGATCCTATGCAAGAGAAACATTTCGCCCGTTCAGCCACTAGAGGGCAGCAGAGCAGCGCTAAATATGAAACATTATCCTTCATATCCGACAAAACAAACATTGATTACATCCGCTGCTTACAGAGATAGATAGAGATTGAGCTAGAGATGACTTTATTAATCCCCCTAGGGAAATTAATTAGTCACAGCAGCAAGAATGTTCTGGTACAAGACCACTGGACATATACCACTATAAGGTATAAAAGTACAAAATCAAAATAAAAGTACAAAAATATGCACATTTATATGACTAATCCCAGAAGCGTATACACGGACGTATATACGGGCGTTGTGCAGAGAGTTTGGTGCAGGTAGGAGGAGGTGAACGATTTTATCAGGTAAAGTGTCTAATAGCAGAGGTGTTGAAAAGTCTAATTGCACTGGGGAATCTGAAGCATCTTCACTGAGTTTGCTCAGTTTCCACAGTGACTCTCCTGTAATGACTGATCGGACAAGATTAGCTTTATTCCTTCTGACACAGACTAACCGTCAGTTCATTAGCTGGCACCTGTGGTATGCAGCAACCCAAGAGGCACATGTTGATGTGTCTGACATGGCTGGAGGATGTTTTAATCTCCACGATGATTATCAGAATTTTATTTTAATTCCACTCAAAAAAGTACGAATGCTGCAAAATTCTAATCAGATGGGTAGACCCTGCAACAAATCTTGTCCAATAGGAGTCCATGTAGTGATTTGTTCTGGCTTAGAGGTCCTTGAAATGGAAAAAAGTGTGAGAGCTACATTAAGAAGTCAAACTGAACTGTGTGGTTAACAAACTGATGCCATTTTAATTAGACTTTATGTTTAAATATATTCTAGGAGCCACTGTTTTATGGTATTTCTTAACATAGTTTGGAATATTGTACTTTGTAGTTAATAAATAACTGTATAAAACGACGCCCAGTTGCATACTTTTAAAATGTAGTGCAATAACTTTCACATGTACTTCTAGACTACTCTCATATTTTTCTAACGTAAACATGTCCTGCATCTGTACCAAACACCAAGTGTGAGAATGATCAATTTGATTGAACATCACCTCAGTTGAAATGAATGAAAAACACTCATTTTAATCATTTTAAAGCATCATGTTAATGATAAACAGAGGCTGACTCATAAACTGACAGCTGTCACAGTTGGTACACTTTGTTCCACTTTGGTACTGTTGACACCTGTGTATCTAAATCTTATTCAGTATGTAAGTACATGCTGCCGTCCCATACAGTGAATGTATGTCAAACTTGGCTTAAAATAGACTAATATGCAATTTTGTTTGTTAAATGTAGTTAATTACGAGAATAAAAACCAAAATTTATCAAAAGAAAAAAAAGTGCTGAGTAAATTCGGCAAAACTGCACAGTTCCAACAGGGGGGAACATTGCAGACCTGTTCCCCACGTTATTATTGTTCTCTCTCTCTTTAGTGTCTGTCATAAAGGCCCAACACTGACTCTCACATATTTTCAAAAAGAGCGACTCAGGAAAAAAAAAACCCAACATATGTGTGACTGACTAAATACTGACTTTACTGTTTTCATTTTACGGTCGGCTTCGGTCACACATTGTTTTTGAGCGGGTACAAAGTTGTCTGTTCAACATCGTCTTGACTTGTGGCCTCACTGGGACTGGAGAACAAGTGGGCACGACCACAAGACTGAACCCACCGCGCCCTGAGGCTGGTCTCTCTCATTTCCTCTCTGGCTCGCTCTTTGTGTCTGCCCGGCCGGAGTTGGCGGATCCTGTTTGCTTTCCTGCAACATTTACCACGGAAGATTTTGTTTGGAGTGTTTCCTCCGCACCAGTGGTGATGCATTCTTTCCCTCTTCACGCAGGCTGAAGAGGTGAATTCCCAGACTCGTACGAACGTAAGAAGGCGTTTTAGATAGGAGGCCAAACGTCCCGCTGGAAATGTATTCTGTCCTGTTTTCACATGAATTCCTCTCCTCTGTGAGGCACCAGAGTCACATTGCAAAAATGTTTGTCATCTCGTCTAGCTCTTGAAAGAACATTTATCTGACATTCTGTTATGTTCAACTGGTTTCATGTCATATGTTGAGTGTCTAGCTTTCATGTATCGGTTTCTTTGAAAACTGCCTAAACAATGTAAAATAAATCCCAAACTCTGCATCTATTACTCCAAAACTGCTTTTTGCTTTGAATTTCTAACCGTCATTTGGTGTTTTCTTCTACCAGTGACACTTTTTTTCCTTTGTAACTGCTTGAATAATTGCTGCAAAGCAGTTTGCAAGATGCTATTAGTGTTTGGCGAGTTTGGACTTAATGACCTTTCAAGTTCTGCAGAGAGCCGTGACCAGGGCTGTGACCAGGGCCAAGGTTGCCCACTGCTCGTTTTATGACTTTTCCTCTGTGCGGCCCTTTGCTAGAATAGCATCTTGGTCGTTAAGACAAGCGAGGCAACGTTCACTTCTCCTGCTGTAGCTGTTGTTTTATAGATCAGTGTGTGACCAAAATGTCCGCAGCGCTCAGCGTGGTGTATTAAGATGCAAAATTAAGTCCACAAATAAACTCGCAGTAGATTGATATCGTTCCATAATAACTGCAGTCACAGTAACTTATGACAAAATGTGCATTCTAAACAGAACATGATGTCTTTCATGTTTGCTTAAGCCGGAGTATAAATGCATTCGTTCAAATTGTAGATGTCGGAAGACACAAGAAACTGTGATAATGTCATAATAACCTGAGGAGAGCTGGACAAATGGCGGCAATATTGTGTACAGCAAGTACAATGTACAGTGTAGGACTTATATAAGCAGGGATACGGCTGAAACCACACCGACAGCTCATAGAGGGAGATACTGTATAAAACGGAGACCCTGAGCCGCGGTTCGATAATAGCTAGATAGATAGCAATGTGTCACACAAGCACAAGTTTGTTTGGCTCACTCTAACCGTTTTATTGAGTTTCGATATGGAATAAGAAGTGCGCGGGTACATGGAAAGTCGTATCTTAAAAGTATATAGCATTGTATTAACTATAAAAAATAGTCCTTTTATGATTCTCCCTTTCGAGCTTTGTGAGGAGCTATTGCTATTTCAAGGATAACACAGTCAAACTCTAGGCACCCAGTTGTTAGGTAATAAAATATTAGGAATGAAAAATGAATAGCTCATCATTATGAACAAGGTATTCCTGCACAAAGCAAGGTGGAGGTCAGGGTTGAGCTGAGAGTCTCACCCAGGAGAGGAGAAGTTTGGAGTCCGGTTTGTGTGTCAGGATAAGATGGGCAAGAGTCTTAAAGTAAAGGATTAACATGTCGGTCATAGATGCCAAAGGGCCAAGAAAACCTTGGATGGTGACGGCAGTGGATACCTCGTATGACAAAATGTCAGTATGTGACAACCTGGGATGAGAATAGCTGGAGTTTGAGGTCCAAAAGAAATAAAATTAAAACCGTACAATAGACTCTCCTGTCTCCTGGGCACGCCACAGTCTCCCACTCCTGGTACTGAATGTGCGGTAAATGCCGCCACTGTTGCTTAAGATCCCTCTGTAGCAAAAATTCAAGTGCCCCCACTGAATCTCTCTGACCCCAGATGGATGAGTCCCAAGTAGGTGGGAAACGTCCGCTGGCTCTGTCTTCAGGCTGTTCTCACGTTTGTAGGAATTGTGTTCAGTCGCTTAGCTTGGGTTTGTCCAGGTTACACTGTAGAAAAGTTCGTTTTTTTTTTCAGTTCTTTTGCTTCCTTTTTTGTTTTATTTCGTTTTGAATGTATGAATGAAGTCTTTAGGGTCAAAAGTGGGTCTCTAAACTACATACCCCATATATTCAGAATCCCAAGTGACACTTAATAGGGATATATTATGTGGATATAATTTTTCTTTTCATTTTCTTTTTTTTCCAACTGAGAGAAACCGCATCAGGGAAATAATCTGCTGTAAATCTCTCATTTTGTTTTGGGGCTTATATGTCTTCATTCAAGCTCTGGTTTTGGAGATGGAAACGACTGCCGAGAAAAGTACTCATTTCCAACGTTCGCTTGCCTCTCGCCACCTGTTATTTTGGTTTGGGATGAATGCTTTTTCCGCCAGTGGTGGATACTTTAAAAAGGTGGACATCACATGCTCTTGAAATGCTGCCAAACAGAACAGCTCTTTGATTTTAGGCTGCTGATTTACTCACCATGCTTTTTGCTGCAACACTGCTGTAAACTGGGTTGTTTTGCGACGCATCGGGGGAACTTGGAGTCAACAAGTTAATCGCTGCACAAGTATTACGGTATACAATGTCTATTATAGCTTTACGTTCTTCCTCTTGAACCATCACGAGAAAATACTTCATCCTCGTGTGGCACAGTGGCGGCTCAGAGTCCGCTGCACGCTCGACGTGCCTCTGCTCTCTCATCACAAGATCACTAAATATAGAAGTTGACATATGCGGCCCACAACTGTTTGTTTGATTGCTCCATATATCTCTGGAAGCAGATTTTTGAGATGCCACTCCGTGTAGCTGCCTCGTCCGAGGCTTTAGTATGCGCGCTCATACCTTTAATGGATATACTTCTAGGCGGGATTGTGACTCGGAGGCGTTCAGTCATAATCCCCCAGATGGTTAGCTTCGCACCATTGGCTCCTCAGCCAAGCACACGCACCAAATGTCTGAAGCTGCGGTTCCTCTCGTACTGAGCGGGATTACTAATGCAACAACGCATCGTCAGTAGGGTGAAACTAACCTGTCTCACGACGGTCTAATCCCAGCTCACGTTCCCCGTTAGTGGGTGAACAATCCAACGTTTGGTGAATTCTGCTTCACGATGATAGGAAGAGCCGACATCGAAGGATCAAAAAGCGACGTCGCTATGAACGCTTGGCCGCCACAGGCCAGTTATCCCTGTGGGAACTTTTCTGACACCTCCTGCTTAAAACCCCAAAAAGTCAGAAGGATCGTGAGGCCCCGCTTTCACGGTCTGTATTCATACTGAAAACCGAGACCAAGCGAGCTTTTGCCCTTCTGCTCCACGGGAGGTTTCTGTCCTTCCCGAGCTCGCCTTAGGACGCCTGCGTTACCGTTTGACAGGTGTACCGCCCCAGTCAAGCTCCCCACCTGCCACTGTCCACCTGCCACTGTCCCCGGAGCTGAGCCCAAGTGATACTGTGAAGGTCCTTCTCTGATCAATAATCTCCGCTGATATTTCATTTTCTATGCCAGCTTGTGTGTTTTCGTGTGATTGTTCTGTTGTTTTTTTCCTCCGTTGTCGAGAATAATTTGTGAGGAAAGGCAGGGAACCAGGGAGGGATATCATCAGATGTGAGCTTCAGTTGAGAGTTTTTGTCAAATAACTGGGAACAGGGAAGCGCTCCTGGGTTTAGTCAAAAAAATTTCACACCACGCTTTGATTATTTTGGTGGAATAGACATCTTTTTAGATGCCACGCTGAAATGAATAATGTCAAATTTAGAGCGTGTGATTCAAAACTAACTCAACAATTACCTCTGTATTGGCACATTTCACTCTCAGAGCTGCACTGTAGTCCCTCTTGATGTATCTTCCTAAATAAACGTGTCACCTGGTGTTTAATGGCATATCTGCATACAAATGGTCACCTAAGGACATGGTGGCTCCAACATTTCGGTAATACTCGTTGTAAACTCGTGGTAAGAGGGGCCCATACGTACGCATTGCAAAAAAGGGGTTCCAATTTTTCCAGGAGAAAATAATAAACATAATTACCAATTACAGAGCACGTGAATCATTCAGTGTAGGTGTATCCAAGCCGGCACTGGATGAAACTGATGGGGGAAAAAAAAAAAAAAAAGAAACCGATATAACCTCAGCCCACAAAGCTGGAGGTAAATTATTAAGATCATATGTTACAAACAAAGTTGCGCACAGGTTTGGATGATATCTTATCGTGTGACTTGAATTTGACCCAAGGATGAATTGATTAACTTTTGCGGTTTGGCGTGTTTGTGTGACTTAACGCTGTTACCATTCTGACGCATCAACTTGTAAGCAACCTTAAGTACAAGTAGCTCCTCCTCTTCTTCCTGGGAATCCGTGTCTGAATTACTCCGATGGTAGAACTTGCCATTGTGCAGCGTACAGTAGACTACATTAAAAGTATGGCTGCGGGAGAGGGGCAGAGCGGTGGGCGGAGATGGAGTGGGACTGATGGAGATTCATAGACCCTCACTAACCTAAATGATATTTAGAGGTTTAAAATTACACCCAGGCTATTTTTAGGGGTTAATTCAATGTCCGGAGCAGGTCTTTGGATCAGGATCAGTTTTCAACACTACATAACGTGCAGAGTTTTATAAAATGTACTGTGTGAGTAGGATTTATTTTTCTAGGACAGTCTCAGGCGGGTGGTGAAGAACTTCGCGGAGCGCCTTCTCACTTGATACGTATCTAAATAAGTACATGAAAAGAAAAAGAATCTTTGCACTGTGCCTTCATTTCATATTGTGTTTCGGGTGGGTGGAAAGATTACTGCACCAAAGAAAGCTGACCGCTGGCATTTATGTTTGACTTCACATTAGATATGGATTATCAAGCAGTCAAAAAGTCAAAATATCTCCAAATGGCATCTGAGTAGGTCACTTTCAGCAGTGGGTCAAGTTCATTATCGACCCACTGCCTCCATCAAATCAACTCAAAAGACATTATTGACAAGGAGTTTCCAGAGCGTAGCCTCTGGTAAAACTCCCAGGGTTGCATTCCTACCTGACAGACAGTCGATAATTAAAAAAGCTTCACTTCGAGCTGTGGCTGCATGTTTCTAACTTATGTTGGTATCATTTGTTTGTTTGTGCAGTCAATTTATTTACCATATTTATTGTAAATGATCAAACAACCAGATATGCAATGGCTGCCCCAGGAGAAGAATCTTAAACCTTTGAATACGCAGCATTGCACAAACATGATAGCTGTGGAAACCGTCCGAGCAATAGGTGAAACAAGCAGGACGTCTAGAATTTGAAATGTGCTTTGAAATTAAATACAGCATTTAAAAATGAACGCTCCGTGCTCGTTGTTACATGAAATAATGCCGATTAAAAAAGGGAAAGATGAAAGAGGAGATTCTGACTCGACAAGCTAGGGGACATTGAAACATCCAGGGAATCAAAGGTAGGATTAGATATTTTTAGAGCGGACGGCTAAATTAAATCCCCTCAGGCGTTCTTTTGGGCAAAGAGGGAGCACGATCCCGGCAGCTTGCCGGGCCTACAAAGAGAAAAAGCTTCTACCTGTGCAGTCACAGTCATCAAAGAGCTCTTCAAACACAGAATCACAAGAGTTCATGTGACACATGCTGACATTCCTTTAATTTGTCCTGCACAATTTTTTCTTCAGTGCAATGAAAGGCCTCTTTAGAAGCTGTCGAGCGAACGCGGTAGAACATTTTGTTGTGTCTGATGCTCTCAGAAGTGACCGACCTTGTGCCGTGCCGTTAAAAACCTCCTGGAGATGATATCATGGTCCAAATGTCATTATTGACAGTAATGGAAAACCCATAATGAATGTTTTGTAGCTGAGTTCTGCGAGTGTGCTCTCACAGGTCACTGAGGGTAGGTGGCACAATGTGGAGGGCAGGGAAAGGGAAAAGTGATGTCACAGTAAACCACAGATTAACAACAGTGTGTGTGCTGAGCTGACAAGAATAAAGCGCTCCTCTGTCTCAAGGCTGTTTGGCCGTTCGACCAGGCAGCAACCTGCTTGAGGAGATAAACTGTTCCAAAATATTCTTCAGCGCTGCCTCGAAGACAAAATCGTCTTTTGCTTCTTTTACAGCAGAAAATATGAGAAACTGAACAAAAGGATCATTATCCTTGTGAACAACAGCAAACTCGTCAGACCTTTTCTCTCATTTATTTTAAATAAATGAGAGAAAAAATTCAATTGGAGTAACTGTCTACATTTCATCAACCATGAACCCCGAAGCCAATTCTCGTTTCTTAAACATGTGAAAATTATCATGAACCAAAACAGGCTTTAAACATTAAAAGTGAGCTGGAAAGCACGCTGCCCTTTCATGATAACGTGTTTGAAAATAAACAACCTGCCTGAGGAAATACAGTTTATTTTCATTTATCCGAAAACTTTAAAGCGATTCATTTTTCTGCCTCCTGGTAAACCATCTATTTAATGAAGTATTCTGTTTGCTTTGGATCAAATAGTACTTCTGTGTTTTGATAAATAAAAATAAAACCAGTAGCAATGACTGGAAACAGAATCTTATCTAGCATAGATGTTCATGCACAGCCTCCATCAAAAGGTGAATGGCCATTTTGCAAACTGAATTTAGGAGATAAAACATGTTCATTAGATTTTCTATAGGCGCTAGACAGATTCTATTTTGGAGAAAGTGGGGTTAAGCTAAAATAACATCTTTATTTTCACTGCACACAATGCAAGCAAGCATATTTGACACAATAAGTTGGACTGAGTTGTTTCCAATCATCATGTCCGTTTAACTGAGCTCTTGTCGGATGCTTCCTGTTCCTAGCACAAGCTGGACTGAGGAATTGTCCTCACAGTTAACAGCTGGAATGCAGAGGGGTCCATGGACGGCAGCAAATTCCCCATTCAGAAAACAACTCTGCCATAAGCTACCAACTGTAGGCTATATATGGGCCATTATACCGAATTGGTTCAAATTGCTGTCCCACAATGAAAATCATATTTAAAAAAACAATAAAGTGTTCAGGCCTTACATACATACTAATATCATGTTATGATCTATTTTATCACAAGACATAAACCTAGATACCATTAAATTTAATACATAAAAAAATTATCTTTTATATGTCACTTTCTATTGGGAGGTGGCTGTCCCAACCTCTGACTCCTAAATTTCAATTCATGAAAATAACATTTAAATGATTTTTGAAATGTTCCTAAATATTTTATTTTAATAGATCTTTTTGATTTCTATTAAAGGGTAGTTGGAATTTTAGATTGATTTTGTAGATTTTTAAAAAATTAAAATTTGTTATGCAAAAAATCCTGTCCCAAGTTTTCATGTCACTACCGAAACACAAAGAGTTTCAGCATGTAGGCAGGGCTTGGTTTTAGCCACACCCCCAGAAATTTTACCAAGAAGAGACATTACGTTCCTGTTCATCCATGGCCACATGGTGAGTAGTTAGTTTACAACATTTTTAAGTACATGCCTTCCAAAGTCTAAAAATCAGTGTGTGGTTTTAAGGACTGTCACTACCAAACACATAATTTCTGCAATGAAATAAGCACTTTTGATTTTAATGCTTAATGTTGTGTTTTTTTTATCTCTGTACACATGTTCAAAACTGTTTTTGGTAGCCATGTTGTGCCAAGCATTGTTGAGTTATGCTAAAAACTAGCATAAAACATCACTACCGAAACA
>KV751331.1:3932601-3974352 GCA_001698575.1 Mola mola | reverse complement strand
GTTAAGTGATTAGGATGCCACTCTCAAAAAAAGTACGACTGTAACTACAGCAACAGTATGGTCACTACCGAAACAGTGCAGTCACTACCGAAAAAACAGGTGTTCTAACAAAAATAAAATGTATTGAATCATCAACCCAGATTTTATGATAATGATTGGTTAAGTGTATGTGTGCTTTAAGCAATGATGAATTATGGAGTCAATATGATCAACTTTATACATTTTACAAGGAAAGATAGCGTTTAAATGTTGGTACATTTAGAAAAAATAAATATTAAATTCTGCTAAAAATTCATTTAAATTAATTTTGATGCAGAAACCATATATATTAATTTTTGAAAATACTCTGTACAGTAGGGAATAGAAAAAAATATGAATAGGTCAATATAATTATTTTTATTCTAATGTAAGTTTGTGTTTCGGGTTGTGACAATTTTAGGAAAAGAAAAATATTTTGGAAAAGTTAAGAAATACAATGTGAAAGTTGACTGTTCAAAATACTATATATGTGCCCCTAAGATCTTGTGCAACATAAATATGGTAAAAGCTTTTCCCAAATAACATACAAATTTCACAAAAATTCCAACTCTGAATTTGAACCAATTCGGTAGAATGGCCCATATACCATTTCCAGAGAGGAAGCATTTAAAACATTTGGAAGTGGAACAAAGACTATCTGAGCGAAATCACCCATTATTTACTTGACTGGTTATGTCTGAAACCTTATCTCCAGCACAGGTGTTGGCAGCTGCTATGGCTGCAGCGCCATGTTACCATGCAGACTCAACTGACATTAATCTTTCGGCCAAACTTTCCCCTCATTTCCATATTTCAAAATTGTTTTTTGTTTTTTTTAATTTTACACAATTTGCCTCTCACATACTGTAATTGTATTTATATCAGGCAGATGTGGTTACATCCCTCCATGAGAAGCCAATTAAATGCAGCCAACCCATGGACTGAAAAGTATTATTAAACAATATTATTATTATACAAATGTCTTTTTTTTTTTACCATCTGCATTATGGAATTTTTTGATGTTGTTGTTGTTGTTGTTTCTAAAGAAGCATATTAATGGACAGTAAAATGTAAATATGCCAGATTATAGGCATAATCATAGGATCATTTCCATCTGTGGTCGGTGGGCAGTTTAACACGTTGCTTTACAAATGCAAATGAGCATAAAATCTCTCAATAAACAGATAATACAGCAACAGTTGAGCACAAAAAGCAACGTAACACATTCATTGATGAATACACAACAGTTCAAAAGTGTGATGTTGGATACCGGTACCAGTGGATACCAAGAGTAAGATGACCATCAGAGTTTGAGGTACATAAGGTACTATGACGTAAAGACTGACATGTGTCGACCGGCAAAACAATCAGAACTGAGCCTCGGCAAGGACAGAAACCTGTGACAATGTGTGACAAAGTGCATTTTCTTCTCCAAACCCCCGAAAAACAAGGTAAACTTTCCTGAAAAAGCGCTGCTTTTCATGGCTCGTTTATCGTTTGGGAATGCAACACTTGACCTACAGAAACTGCACGCTGTTTTCGCGGCGCTCTAATTTCACTGCACACAGCTGAATGTGAGAGCATGGGGGAAACAAACAAGGGAGCTCCAAATCCTAACGCTGGTGTGTGTCTGTGTGTTAACCTTACATCGATTGTTTCTTCTATTGTCTGGGTGTATGTTTTTGTGTGAGAAAATGCGCGCGCATGTGTTCGGCAGCAGGGCACTCTGGGAACTAGAGGGGTCTTTCCAACATAAACACGCAGACACATTGACCCTCCTGGTGCATTAACGGGGGCGCGGAGGGGTTAAACCAACAGCCGAGCGAATGCCCGGCATGGACACGAGAAAATAACTGCCAGAGCCCGGTGCTGTGTTTACGGCAGCATGAAAGGCACACAGCACACTTTGGCTCAGATTTCACAGCAACAGACTATTTCTGACCCGCTTAGACTCTTAATGTGTGGATGTGAGGAAAAAAGGGCGATGCCTTTTATTCCGATTGACTTTTTGGGCCATGTTTCTAGCTCAAATGATACAGAGTTAAAGCAAAAAACAAACACTTTAATCAATATTAATGATGTTTAAAACGTATTTTATTGATCAAACGTTGCACATTTGTTTTTAGTGGCCAGCAGAAGCTTAAACAACTTCCAATTAAATATTAAAAGAAGTAAAAAAAAAAAATAAATTAATGCAGTAATAATGGTTGCATCTAAAGGCATTTCTCATAACTAGTTCCGTCCAAAGATAAAACGTAGTACAGTGTTCATGATGAGAAGAGATGTTGTATTGGATCTTAAAACATTTATTTTTTCTATTTGAAAACTTAGCATTATCATTTTTCTTTTTTTTTTTTTTAAGTGTATAACGTGTGATCACAATCATGCCAGGAAGATGTCGTTGTGTTTTTTAAACCGAGCACGTCATTTTGCGCCACCTGTCGAAGGGCCCTGTGGATGGACAAATATTATACCTGCAGTGTATTTTTACAGAACAACAGCGTAGCACCTCTGGGGTTAGAGAAAAGAAAACAAAAAAGAAGGACGTGAAATTAAACAAAAAAATGTTCCTCTCATTAAAAGATTTAATAAAAAACATTTCAACATTTAAATGCCCAAAAATGACCGGACCTTCCTTCAGACTCGTATTTGGTTGTGTGCCTATATGAACACAAATGTTTTGATAAACCCTGAGGAATCTGTCATTTTACTCACATTAATAATTCTTCTGTTTGCCGCATGTCGCTTTAAGTTCTGGGAAAGAATCACTTGACAACACTTGACATTTCTGCTTGAGTCACATCAGATAACACAATTGTAACAATGAAAAAAAACTCTATTGACGCTTGATGCTATCAGATTACATCTGTCTTCATTGTTTGGACTGAGACCCCTGCCAGAAATGACATACTGTGCTGCTGCTATCAATGTCAAATTATTTCAGTTAAAGCCTAAATGACTTAACAGCCTGTTATTTTATTCTGCAAGAGTGGTGAGGAAATGACAATATTTAAATCCTTCATTAGCAATATAATAAAAAGTGTAAAATAACTTAATCCTTCATTTTTTTTCCAAATGTGCCTCATTAGAATTACAAATAGCACAAGCACATGCTTTCATCACACACTCTTAAAGATGGCCCTATTGATTAATTTGGCAAAAATTTTGAGACACTACCTAATGTTTTAGCTCCAGCGTCTCGTAAAATGACATTGTGACACCATGATGTCGCAGGAAATGAGTGAACACTTGGTCTCCGTCCCAGTTTTCTTCCTCGTCACACATTCATTCTAATGACTTTGATCCCATGAGCGTTGATGTAGGTGAGGAGAACCTTGGCCCGCCTCTCGATAACATCGATCAGCTTGTCAATGCCCTGCCGGCCGCCCTGGCTCTCCCAATAGGTCTGGTCCAGGAACAGAGACTGCAGGAGCTTCTCCCTAAGCCTCATGCTCCTCAGCACTGACACGGCCTGCTCTGGAAGCCTGGAGGGGGCACAAAGTAAGGATACAGATTTAGTTTTCAGGTACATATCTCAGAGGCAAAGCTGCTGTTGGCAAATACAACCAATCCTTTGGGTTGCTGCGATACAAGAAACAAAAAACGATAAACAACAGCTGTAATCAAAGAAACCAAAATATCCAATTTCTTCGAAATAAGATATTTAAGACTACATTTTTTTCCTTATTCTGCTCCAGACATTATGTGTAAGTGTGCTTCCAGGCAGCAAGATAACCACACTAATAGCTCGAGGGGGGCAGCAGAAAACGTGAATCTATATTGATCTGAAATAAACGATAGAATTCACAAGTGTCAGAGCAACGGTGCTGAAACTAACGAGTACGCTGGATTCACAAAAGAACAGCTGCCAAATCAATTGCAACACTCATGAAACCATTTGGTGAAACAACACTACTTGTTATACTAACCTTACTTTTTGTATCAGAGTGACTTGTGGAAGGAGGATGCTGCCATCCCTAAATCAGTTTAATACATCCCGTCAACCTCTCCACAGATTTTCTAGACTTATTTATTTGTTTTTATTTAGATTGTGTCCGTATGGATTTGAGTGGGAGATAATGTGCAGTAGTAGATTTTCTAGACTTATTTATTTGTTTTTATTTAGATTGTGTGTCCGTATGGATTTGAGTGGGAGATAATGTGCAGTAGCGGAATGGAATGATTTGGAAATCATTCCCTTTCATTCAAAATCAGAGTTATTGCATTAAGTGAAAAGCAGCTAAGGTTCATTTGAAGGTTCTATTGTTTTTTTATGTTTTTGTTTTCAGTTATTGAATTTTTCGATCACAGTTTGGTGACATTTAGGCACCAAAAACTGCTTAGATTTAGGCAACAAAACTACTTTGCTAGATGTAGCTTAAAGTTCCCCCTGACTGCGTTGAAATTAAACCTTTAAAAAACGATTTTCCCTTTGGTAAAATTACATATTTTGCCCATTTTGTTAAATGAGAAAATCTGTTTTTCGCATTTAAATCACTAAAATGTAGCTCTACACCGCAACTAGATTGTGGGGATACATGCTTGAAGCAGACAGAGATCCCTTGTGTCTGATATTCATCAGAGGGGGTCTTTACAAAACGACATGGTTATGCTGAAGCGCTAAAATAACTTGGCTAGGTTTGGCTAACAAAACTATGTCGTTACGTTTAGGAAATCATCATGGTTTGGGGTAAAAGATACTCTCTTTCACAGTGTTTAATGTAACCTTTCTGGAGGAACGCCTTCAAGGCTCATTTCTGTGTGTGTAATGCGCAATTTCTCCTTTAGGAAACTACAGCGAGGTCCAGGAGTATTTGGACAATGGCACAGTTTTTAATATTTTGCCTCTATATCAGCCACCATGATGGATTTCAAATAAAACAGTCAGGATGTGATCGAGTGCAGACTTTGAGCTTTAATTTAAGAGGTTTCATAAAAAATATGGCTTTCGTCATTTAGGAATTACGGGCATTTTATGCAGAGCACCTGCATTTTCTGAGGCTCAAAAGTATTTGGACATTCAAATGAACATAACTAAGTAGTTCTTAATACTTGGGTGAAAATCCCTTACAGTCAATGACATCATGGACATCGCCAAATACCGAGTTTCCTCCCCGGAGATGCTTTGCCAGGCCTTCACCGCAGCCACCTTCGGTTGCTGCTTGTTTGTGGGTCTTTTCTGCCTTCAGTAACTGAAAAGCTGCTCTATTGGACTGAGATCAGGTGACTGACTTGACCACTGAAGGATATTCCATTTCTTTGCTTTCCGTTGGCAGCTTTACAAGTCCATCCCATAACACCAACTCCACTATGTTTGACACATGCGGTGATTTGGATCATCAGCTGTTCCTTTACTTTGCCAGACTTTTCTCCTCCCATCATTCTGATGCAAGTTTTGTTGGTTTCATCTGTCCAAAGAATCTAAATTCCAGAACTTGTGAGTCTTTTTTAGATATTTTCTGGTAAAGTCTAACTTGGTCTTCCTGTTCTTGAATGTTATCAGTGGTTTGCACCTTGTTTTAAACCCTTTACATTTACATCCATGAAGGCCTATCTTGATTGCAGACTTTGACAATGATACGCTGACCTTCTCCAGAGTATTGGTGACTTGTCTCAATGCCGTGAAGGGGTTTTTCTTCCCCAAGGAAAGGATTGCACTATTATCCACTTTAGTTGTCTTCCATGGTCTTGGAGGCCTTCTGTTGTTGTTGTTGAACTCACCAGTTCATTCTTTCTTTTTAAGAATGAACCAAATTGTTGATTTGGTCACTCGTAAAGTTTTTGCTATCTCGCTGATAGATTTATTTTGTTTTTTCAGCCTAATGACGGCCTCCTTCAATTGCATTAATGTCTTCTTGGACCTCATATTGATGGCTCCAGTCAACAGCTGCCAAATGCCAATTCAACACCCGAAATCAACTCCAGACCTTTTATCTGCTTGATATTTCTTGAAGTGACGGAACGGCTCACCCCCGGCCATGAAACTGCTTGCCAGTCAATTGTCTCAATACTTTTGAGTCCCTGGAAATGGAGGTACTTGGCATAAAATGGCTGTAATTTCTTAACAAAAAATGCCATATTTTTGTGAAACCTCTTAACTCAAAGCTGAAAGTCTGCACTTGGATTTCAATTGCATTGTGGAGGTGTATAGAGGCAAAATAATTCAAACCATGTCATTTTTCAAATACTTCTGGTTTTAACAGTAAATTAATGAGTGTGAAAACTCCACATATGAAACGTTAGCAGAGTTTACAAGTGAGGTCAGTGAAGTCCTGAAGCAGCCAACTGCAGTGGAGTTGGAATTTTTATCACCGAAGCAGGAAATGAGGATTAACACCTCTTATTCCTTAAGGATAACACGTAGATGGTTGGGAAAAAAAAACAAAAGTGGAAGGACTATCTGACGCAGAGATGTTGTTTTCAGGCTTGCCGCGCTGACTTTTAAGTGTGTTTTAGGACTATCTGCAGAGGAGTTCTGCCTCAGAGAAATGTTAGTGCAACTGAAATGATCTAACTAAACCTCAAAGGGGGAAATTATAACATGTACATATGGACTTTGATGATGAGTGATAATGTTGTATTTAAATGCTGCTGAGTGGATGTAATGTTGTTTGGTTGCCAAGCAGCTCATCTTTTCCAATGTTGTTGTACATGGAGTGAAAAAATAATAACAACAGTCGTAATAATTCATCTTGAAGCTGAAAGTCAACCAAATCTCTCAGATCTCCAGCGTATTGAATTGAATCTTGTAGGTCATTAATGATGTCTTTGCATTCCTATGGTCAGCTGCTCCATTTAGACCTTTGCTGTCTTTACATCTGCTTTGCCCGCATAGAAGCTTCTTTGAGGATCACAAGGATCCAGGAGGAGACATGGCGTCCTCGCCAATCCACACTTTCTGGTCTTTCTCCCCAGCGGCATGACTCACTGATTAATTGATCAAAAGATAGATGAAATGAGCTCTGAAGTGTGCTTTGGAACAGACTTCTTAAACAGAAGACGCGTTGACTTGCCGCAGCAGGAAAAACACAGGTGGACCCTCGGATTAGAATACAAAACTTGACATTGTTGAGATCCATTTTTTAAGCTCTTTAAAGATAATCATAATAATAAGCTATGATCTTAACATCAAAAAATGATTTTAATGTTTAAATCTGCTTTTGTAGCTTTCCTAGCTGGACTGCAATGGAGAAAGAAAATATTATATTGAAGCGAGTCCAGACGTTCATCAGTATTTTAGCATGCATCAGTGTTGTGCCCCTCACTCTTTGATTCCCTCCAGGAGCCTGAAGTCCAAGTTGTCCTCATTGCGATCGAAGAACCCCTTGTTGTTTGTAAAGAGCAGATGTCTTGGATTGTTACCCCGGTGGATGTCTTTCAGCTGTATGTGGTTCTGATTCCCACACTCGGCGTGGGAGCCAAGCCGCACGCACACATCCTGGTGCCTGGGCTTGAATCCACAGCAGCTCTGATCCAGACGGTTGTGAATCTGAAAGAGGAATGTCACAATTCTTCAGAGAATTCCAAGAACTCGTGATTTTTCACTTCATTTTCATCTCCGCTGCTTTTTAATGGTGTGCGTTGGCCTCGACGGATTGTCATGCTCCAAACAAGCTTATTTCCATTGGCTGCCTTTTATATTATGCGAAGCTAAAGAAGAGTTTTATGACAAGGTGAAATAATCAACAAGTCTTTGCAAAAAAAGGAAAACACAGAGGAGATTGTAGTGACTCATTGACACAAGTTCAGCTTGTTTGCGTGTCGACATTAATTATTACTGAGGGACTTTATTAAGCTTCTCAGACATCCTCGCCCTCACACTCCTGCTTACCACCACAGTGGCCCCACAGCGGCTATAACATGTCCATCTCGCTCTCTGTCTGTGGAACCAGTTGATTAGCGGAGGTATAGGAAGTTATCCGGAAAAATAAAACCGACGTAGCATCTGCGATGTAATTTAAATGGGACTTTTCAAGTGAAGATTACGAGCCGCTTCAACGAGGAAAAAACCTTTGAATGTCTCACAGCATCCACTGTGGTGGACTTAACTTTTTATTACTGGGCCAATGTCTCCCTTTGTTCTCCGAACTAAGAGTGTTAATTACAGATAAATGTTAAGAATCATTTTCCAGGTGACACAGGACAGTTTCATCATAATTCACTTTTCTTTTTTTCTTTTTTCCAAATCACATGTAGTATTTCTTTATATCTACTTTGATTATCAAGGTCAAGATGATAGCTTGACATTTCGCCTACAGAATACTAATAGTCAGTTTACTGGAAGCTTCACACTGGAACAACATCCCAGAAACTCAATGAAAACTTTCACTCGTGACTTGACTATGAATCGTATGTAAAACTTTTTTTTTTTTTTTTTAATAAATCATGTATTGCGTAAGGTTGTCACGTTTGTGGGCAAAAGATGATTCTGCCGTTAATGGAAATCTTGAACACGAGGGAGAAAAAAAAAACCAACCAGTCAAATTAGACTTAAGCTGCTGAAGAATTGCTACAATTTTGTGTTTTTGGCAGGAAATGAACTCCCGTCCCACTCGGTAGAGATTCCGTAATCATAATATCACATAACACACCAACACTGTCCACGTGAATGGATTTGTTTAAAAAGCTAAGTGAGTTAACGTGATATCTTTGTGGTGGTAAAATGTGGTTGGATTTCATTATAACTTAAAAACTCATGAGCACACAAAAGTCATAAGAACAACTAGAGAAGTGGGACCATGTGGGAAATGATGATTTTATCTTTTTTCTTTTACGGAAGCGGAGGGATACATGATCAGAGGAACCACAGGTTGCCACTTGGGGAGCACTACAAATATGTTTCTATGGCATGAATATTTGTGATTCAGCTGTTGTTCTGTATCTAATAAACCCACGTCCATCCCATAGTTTGACAACTGGGCTTCTGCCCTGTGGAATGCAAGGTATGGTTTCATTCCACTGCATATTCACTTGAAAGGAACCCTGAAATAAAGTCGTAATGGTTCAAAACCTATTGAAAATACTCCAGGTTTTCCAATTTCTCACTCACACTAGGTTTTCTTTTACCGTGATCAAGGTGATGAAAACATCACGGATAAAAGTCTGCTGAGTTCTTGTCCTCTGTTCCAACATTGAATCAGAGATCCAGACCTTCCCACACAGAAGAAAATGGTTTTCTTTTCTTTGCTGACACACCACCAAAGAAAATATATGTTTGAAAATGGAATTTATTATAAGCTTGTGAGCTTTGACTACACAAAAGCAAACAGCGGCTGCAAAGTTTTCACTTTCAGAGGAGGGTGGATTTTAAAGAATCTCTCACTAACGATGGAAGTTTTCATGTTTCAGTTACCTGTAACAAAAAGTCAAAGAGAGCCAGTTTACTCCATTCGTAGTGATGAATCGAGGAGCAGCCGGAGTCAGGCTTTAGGCTGCTGTTTTTATGCCAGCACCTCTGTTTCAGGGAGCTCTGGTACTCCCCCCATGTTAGCCTCACCGCAGACCAGCCTGCAGCAAAGCCCTCTGGGTAAATGGATGCATCCCATGACACCACTGGGCAGGGCCGGCCATCTAAAGACGGGGGCAAAAAGGGATTATATGGTTACATTCGGGGAAATGTTTAGTCTCTGTGATTGATTTTTAAAACAGTTTTTATGCAGGAACAGCTTCCTAGTTTATAATTGTCAAGGGGAATTGAGCGGATCAAGACAGCAGTAAAATAACTAAAGCTTTAAACTCTAATCCGCTGTGAAAATCGGTTCAATTTGGTGAGAAGACTGTTTCTGCTTGTTGGCTTGTCACTGCCAAAGCTAAAGCAAGAAGACATAAAGCACAGGTTTTGAAAAAAATCTGGTCATGGGAGTTTGACAATGACGGGCGATGACACTGAACAGGTTTGTTAACAGGTCTGTCAAATGTTTATTCTCTTGTTGTCGTTCCTCTTTTCACTGTGTGTAGTTTTAGATGGAAATTTGGTCGTTGTTAACTGCCGATTTTGTCAAATATATGTTCAAGTGAAGAGTTGATGTGTCTCAGAAGGCCGTTGGATCATCAGTGTCCACCTCAGAGACCACATCTGATTTAATGCAAAGTCGGCTTTTAACTTGTATTGTATGCTTTGTTTTCTAGAGGTTAAAGATATCTTATTTTATTGCAGTGGGGCATTTTCAGTATAAAGTTTAGTGGTTTCATGTCCCAAACCATCCACATTTATGCCAACGCCGCCAAATGCCTGGGTCAGGATGGGGTTCATGTTTTCAATTTCTGCCTCGGTGGAACTGATTACAGTGCTGCCACGTTGATGAAGCAATTTGCAACTGGGATTCTGAGTTTGCAGTTCCAAGTTGAGAGAGAGGAGAGATGAAACAAACCACTCAGGGTTTTTTTTAATTAAAACCTACAAACTCCTCCACCTCTCCATCTCTCTCTCTCTCTCTCTTGTTTATGTTCAAAGAATAATGATCAACATCAGTTAAAAAAAAAAGTAAGTAGGTTTAGATGCACAGTAAAAAGCAAAAGTTTCATCCAGCGTCAGACAGAAAAAGGAGGGAACTTTTCCTCGTGTTCCATGAGTGTGCGACGCACCGTATAGAAAGCTAAACGTTCTGCTGACTGCTGGTAACGTCCTGTTGAGGCCCAGCACCCTGTCCAGGTGGAAGGCGAAGACCTCGGTACTGTCCACGGGGCTTCTGATGAGCCCACACGGCCCTCCACATAAATGTCTCGCTCCCCCGTGTTGCTGCTCACTAACTGCACGACTCGTCTCGCCCTCAAATATCAGAAGTGGCGGAGCGTCGCCGCGAGACGCTTCTGTGATGCGCAAAACTTTGGCATCCGCAAGGAAACGCATGGTTCCGACGTCCTCCGGGCTGAACCATGGCGGTGCCCTTTGGCTGTAAATCCTGATGGAACTAACGCGGTGGTCGCCACGAGAATCGCTGTTTACGTGCAAAGATTTATAGTTGATGTCCCTGGTTTCAGCCCATGAAGTCTTTGGTGCGTCGTTGCGCTTAGTTTGGCCCGCGTCCCGCTCCAAAGTGACGCGCTTGTCCTGTGTAAAAGCTGAAGAGGTCGACTTAGTCCTCTTCACTTTTCTCCTCACTTTTGGCCTGATGGTTCCCCGAATGTTTGCCGGTTTCTGGCGCTTAGACCTTAGCGTGATGTAAACCACGTTGGACCGCGTCGGGACCACCAGGCGCGCTCCGGTCCGCAGCTCCACGGAACCTGGCAGCCCGTTATCCAGAGTGTACAGTCCACGGGTGTGCCGGTACTTGTCTTTGTCCCGGTGCTGCTGCGAGTATGCAGCCAACGCAAAGAACAAATAGATAACACATAAGCTCGCGATGACCAAACTCCTTTTCGAAAGAGGCCACCTCCGGAAGCGGCTCAGCTTTATGGAAGAGAAGCACAGCCCGTGAAAGCAAGTCTTCCCCATTAGAAACTTATGGCACCGTCATGGTTGAGACTTCCCTTCTTCTTCTTTTTTTCCAAGCCAGGAGGAGTTCTCAGCCTCCCAGACTCACCCTGGAAGGGAGGATCCGCGGTCCCGGGTCAGGGGGACGGCGGACTGGAAAACGTTCATGTGTTTGCTCCGCCAGACACCCCGAGATTGAGTTTCAGCTCACTGCCTCGTCCGTCACATCCCCGGACACAGTTGCGTTTGCACATTTCAAGAGGTGCGGATGGAAATAAACAATAAATAAATAAAAACTTGTACCATTATTTTGGATTTCCTCATGTGCGTTTTTTTTTATTTTATTACCTTGATTGGAGTACATGTACTTTGGGAGCAGGGGTGACACGTTTCACACACGTTCATTTGAATCGGGCCTCTGCACGCGGCGCGTCACGTCGCGTTGGAGGCGACATCTGCTGGTCCGTGTTCATCTGAGGGAAGAAAAGGTTTAAATATACAACTATTGTGTGTGTGTGTGTGTGTGTGGGGCACATGCAGACTGGCGCTGCTGTCTATTTGAGCTGAATCCAAAACCCAAGAGGAAAAAAAAAAAATACAGCAATCTTAATTTCATTTATGTATTTAGTCAAATAAAGCTGCCCCTCCTTTCGGGAATGTTTAAAAAGCAAACGCTTGTAAAGATGGCAGCATGACTAATATGTATGAATTTATATGACGTTTTCTGCGGTGTTTGCACCGTTTTAAGCGTCTAATGAGCCATTGGCCACACCTGGCCGAGCGTCCCTGCAGACACTTTCAAGCCAGTTCAGACTGTTCTCTTTGTTTTCTTTTAACACACAGTGGACCCGATGCATCACAGGAAACATATTTTGGCCATGCTCACGGCAAAGTGTCCCCATGCGCTTCTATGTGCTGCATTGCTGATGGCGAGGTTCAGCGGGGGGCCTGATGCTGCAGGAGGTACGGAAGGTGTCTCTGACGGCGGGCGGGAGGCAACCACAGGCCGGGACTCCGTCCGACATAAACTGCATGTTTGTTCTCAAACCCTCCAGGTGCCAGATGTGACGGCGGAGCTGCATCAGACGAGCTGGAGCCTTTAGATTCCGCCTTCAACGCATCCAACGTGACGCGTTTGGTGTACGGGACGGCTGCGAACGCGGCTGCCGTGTTGCTGTACGGGAGTAACTTTGTCCCCGTTAAAAGGATCGAGACTGGCGACGGTGAGCATCGCGCGGTCCCCTTTTTCTTTGCAGTTTGGAGAGGTTGTGTTAAAACTTGGCCTGCGTTCTGCTCCAGGTATGTTCTTCCAGTGGGTGACCTGTGCAGCCATATGGGTCGTGTCCATGGTTGGAAACCTGATCCTTCACTCCCCCAAATTCTACCCTTTTGCAATGCTTGGAGGTGCAATCTGGGCGACAGGTACTTTCCCATTACAGCAAAAATCTCAACCTTTTATTGTTTTTTTTTTTGTTTCCTGGTGAAGTGCATTTTGCTCTCAGCTGATCTTGGAGTGATGGGCAGCATCATAAGTGGCAGCAGATGGACTTAAAGCATCCAAAAGATAATGATTCAAATGATCCTGATTTGGAAATCCACTATTTTGTCATCCAGGATCCATCTTACTTATGCCTTGATTTTGTGTTTTTTTTTTTTTTTTTTTTTTTCTTTAAGCAATATTGAATTGGGTCAACCTGACCCACATACAAACTTATCAGGATTACCAAATCTGGCTCAACAGTCCTAAAAATAGAACAACATATTGCAATGAAGACTACTGGGTACGTTATGGATAGCAGTGACTAAAGCAGCCACTCAAATGGATCTGAGGAACGACAAAACGATGCACACAATCCTTTCTATTCTCGGTGTCTTTAAAAGAGTCAGAGACGTCATCTGACGCACAGGAAAAACAAATATACAATATTCATGCACGCTGGATGTTTTAAATCACTCCTTGTTTGAAAGCCTTTTGAAAGCCTTGTTTAGCCTTTTGATAATACCGATATAGGCTTCTAGCTACAGCGCTGTTAATTCAAAGTGCATTTTCCCTTGTAAACTATGTTTTTGCAAAGGAGGCTTGTGGCAAGTGGACCTCAAAACCTCTAGAATCAAACCAGATGTTTATTTAAAACGCACCTGTCACATATTTTGGCATTAAAAAGGCATTTATGGTTGAACGGTCGATGTACCTCTCTTGCAAGATGCAAGATCTTGTATGTTTAACGGATATTTCTTAAATCCAAGATGGCATTTTGTCTTCTAATCCAATTTCAGAATCAATTCTTAGTTCTGAAGACCCGATTTTCAAGACTTGATCCAATCCATTATCCAAAATACAATCAGACAACATCACCACAGAACAAAACAAGCCAAACAGAGAAACAAAAACACATATTAGGGTCACAATACATCCTGCTAACGTTGAACTTTCTCCCATCACAGGCAACATCGCAGTTGTTCCCATAGTTAAAGCCATCGGCCTCAGTCTGGGGGTTTTAATTTGGGGATCGTCCAGTTTGTTGATGGGCTGGGCCAGTTCAAGGTGAGCAAGATTAATGTGGATTCTTTGAATCTTCTGTCTGCTCTCCTTTATTTTCTCCTCCTCGTGCTACAGACAGGCAGATGAAACTGTGTCCTCTTTGCTCAGTTTGCCCTGTTCAAGAAATATACATCACACAGGATTATAGGTGGTCAGGAACGGATTGTCCCTCTCTTTATCCCTTATCTTCATTATCCCTTAACTTAATTATTTCTATTGCTCATCAGTTTATTATTGTTTTTTCAGTTTTAGGTTTAGCGTTTTGTGCTGCTAACAGCTCCAGGCGACTGTGTTCCCTCTCTGCGTGTTACACGTGGAAAAGACAAACTCTCTCCCTCTTCGCTTGCGCTTCTTGTCATGGCCGTATCCACGTCGTGGTCTATGCCCCTTTCCTTTATTAGATATGTATGCCTCCCTCGCAGGGTCTGTGCTTGATAGAGTGACACTGAACTGGTGAAAGCAAGGGTTGCGAGCGCGGCTGCATTTCGTCTACACGTCCTGGGCAACGTGGTCACAAGAGCGTTAAGTGTGTGCTGACCCCGGGGCCCTCTACTTCCACAGTTGTAGCTTGGGTTACAGGTAGTAGGTGGGCTGTAGCTGTGGGAGGTGAGCCAGTGTAGGTTATGGCAGGGCCTTTCATGCTGTATCGACTCTAACCAATGAGCATCGTGTAAGATCCTCAGGGATGTCACGGCACAGTCACCTTACTATTGTAAGTACAGACAGAGCCCTCTACGGTACGAACCTCTGGACCCCGGTGTCCTCATGGTGTCCCCCTCCATGAAACTGTGAACATTCTGAAGAGCAGCTTTAGCAACAGAAGGATCCAACCTCGCTGCTACAAGGAACGATACAGGATGTCGTTCCTGCCCAGTGCAGTCAGACTTCTCAACACCTCTGTTACTAGACACTGGACACTTTACCTGTTAAAATCATTCACCTCCTCCTACCTGCACTAAACTCTGCACAACATCTGTACATACTGTTAGAATTCTACAAATGCCAATACTGTGTGTATTTTGTACATTTGTTTTTATTTTATTTGATACTTCTATACCGTAAATATAGTGTTACACATCCACTGGTCCTGTACCAGAACAAAATTGCTGCTGTGACAAATTAATTTCCCTTTGGGAGATTAAGGAAGTTATCTCTATCTGTCTTGCGGCACTCGCTGAAGAAAATGAAGGCTAGTTAGTGTTAGTTGCATGGCTGTACCGCACACCAATCGACCAAAACATCGAAATGTGATCACAGCAGGCATGAGATGACCTCTGCGTGTGGTTTTAATGTTATGGCAGATTGCTGCGTGCTGTGGTTCCAACTTAATAAGGTAGAACATTAGGATAAATGGCTTTTACGCAAAAGAGTCCAATAGAGGGCTCCACTTGTACATGTCAGTTAAAGTCCCCAAAACTCAAACGGTATTGAAAAAAACTAACCTGGTGAAAGTCACCCAAATGAATTCTAAACGAGCAAAAGTCTTAAGGTATCTGGTTATAAAAGAAATTTCCTTCCCGAAATAGAAAGTGATAATCAATTCTTCTGAGTTTTAAGTAGATATGAAGATGGCTGTAAGGATATTCTGGGATATTAAGCAAACAAAGGTAACTGTTGGGGCATGAAATGCCTCCTGATGTTGATCGACAGATTTCATATTCAAAGAAAAATGTAATAATTATCTCCCCCCCCCCCAGATTCGGCTGGTTTGGGATTGCCGCTGAAGATGTTTCCAGGCCGATATTAAATTATTGTGGAGCTGGGTTGTGTCTTCTCAGGTAAGCTGTTAATTTGAAGGTAAGGTCTCCCACCATCTTGCCAGTTATTCTCAAACTGTAGCTGCTACGAACATAATCATGTTCTTTGTAGCTTCCTGTGGTGTGGTTTTAAGCTGTTGGATGAAACACATGACATTTTCATTTATTTTTTTTCCCCAGTGGCCTGATCTTCTTTTTCGTGAGATCAGACGTGGAGCTGCATCCTAACTCAGAATCGACCCCTTTACTGATTGACAGGGTGAGTGTATTGATTGTTTTATTTATCTATTTATTTATTAAGCTCTCTTCAAAAAGGTGATTTCAGGCTCACCGATATTCTCTCCAGGAAAGACTGAAAGAAAATCAGTTTCTGCCACTTGGTCATTCACAGCGAGTAGTGATGGCTTTGTCGTCCTTCCTGAAGCCCCATCTGACCCTATTTTGATGCTGTTCTTTCTGCAGAGAACACATTCAGACAGCTACGGACCCATTTCCTCAGAGTTCTGGATGGATGTCAGCGGACCAAAGACCAAGAAGTTCATGTGAGCTCGACTCATTAGCAGTGTGTACACGTTAACGGTAAAAGCACAGATAATTAAATCATCACCAGGAACATTCTCTCTATATGTTGGACACGTTTTAAAGTGAGTTGAGAAGAATATTTCATGTCTAGTTAGTTTTTTACTTGTGATTGCTGCGGGGTATTTAGATTGAGAAGGAGAAGAACATAGAGGTGTGTAAAGGAAAAGGATATCTGCTCCTGTGGTATAGAAAACGTAGGCTATAGGCTATATACAGGATTTCCTGATCCGTCTAAATACATTTTAAACAGAGCAATTGTTTTGTGGCTGTTGACCAGACAGGAAGTGTTATCTCCAGTATGCCAGGTCAATGAGTGTTCAAAGCTGAATGTGGTAACCGTGTTTCATTGTATTTATTTATTTACTTATTTATAATGTCATCTTTCTTTCCTTATCGCTTATCCACATTTCACAGTTTGGCACGATTATTGACGTATTTATACATCTTCTCAGTGGCTGCCTGCTTGCTGTCGTGTCAGGCGTGCTATACGGGCTCTTCCTTGTACCCGTCCTCTACATTAAGAGCCATTCATCAAGCCGTGACAGCGTGTTCCAGGGAGCCAGCATCTACGGTAAGTTGTCACTGTTTAATGAAGATCTGTCAAGCTGTCATCAGCTGACGAGCATACGCTGCATAGCCAAAAAGAAAAACCATTAAAATGATTTAGAACCGCACATTACACAGTATAAAACTTTTAACTTGAATCTTTCAACCTCTTCACAGAGCTGGACTATGTTTTTGCGTTGTGCTCCGGCACTTTTCTTGCAAGCACAGTGTATTTTGCCATCTACTGTGCAGCCATGAAGAACAGGCCCAGGGTGTACGGCAGAGCCATCCTCCCAGGTAACACGGGGTTGTCAGACACGTGCCGGGTCATTGTCTGAGTCACCACTAGCTGCAGTTCACAGAAATCTTTTCTTTATTTTTTTCTGATTATTGTTCTGATGCTTCGGCTCGAAACGGGAAATATCTCAGCTAATATCTCAGCTTTTTTCTAATTATTATTTTGATTGTACCTACAACCTAATTAATATTCAACACTGCATTACAGCGTGACACCATTTTCCACTCACTGGTTTGTTTTTGCTCCCCACAAAGCTGTTATGCAAAAGAGGCAACCGCAGTGTCCAATTTGACAAGCAGCAGCTTCCTTTTCCAAGCTGCATGTGCAAACACGTCCGATAAGACGGTGGTTGGAATTAAAAAAACAAAACAGAAAAATACAGAGGACAGTCCACCCCTGTTTCCTAAATGAATTTAGCTTTAATTTGTGAGCTTAGGTCAGTAATGTTGTTGCTGTAGCTGCAGCCGACAGAATGCACCATTCATGTCCAAACACCACAGCGGGCTCGTCCCCTGTGTCGACACTTTTACACATACTTAATGAAAACCAAAATGAGGGATGCATCTGTTCCTGGAAGCCTCTCTTGAATTTTGTGACCCAGTTACCTCCTGCAGCAGTTTTATGGTGCGCACATGTAAACTGATAGATGCCTATACTAAATCCCTCTTCCAGCATTGTTATCTTTATTATTTTAAAATGTATTTTTTAGTCAAATGCCACTTGCTTTGTCTGCTTTCAGCAATAGAAAGAAAATTTTAGCTTGATAATGATGTTTTTTTGCATTTAATGTTAATTGTTATGTCTTATTTTATACCTTGACCTGTTATTTTCATCGCCTCGGCAACCTTTACTACATCTTCTGTCTACATCTTCTACTAAACTTTGACCTTATTTGGACCGCATGTACCCCAAAGAAAAGGTGATTGGGGCTATTTTTCCACCATTTTCAGGATGAAGATGCCTGGTGAACTCATTGCCTGCTGTGTATTTGACAACTCTCTTTTTTTTTTTTTTTGCTCTCAGGTCTATCGGCCGGAGTGATGTGGACATTAGGCACGTATTGCTGGTTCCTGGCAAATAACTACCTGAGTGCAGTCATTACCTTTCCTATTGTCAGTGCGGTAAGTATATCGTGTCTTGATATGAATTGCGCCGGTCAATAAAAATGAATACTGTCTGTCCACCATCAGTTTGACTGACATGTGATGGCAGAAGTTCTGTAGTTTGGGTCTTCAGCTGACATTCTGATGGAGCTATGCAGGATTTATCTGTTGAGATTTTGAGAGAAAAAGAAGGCTCCACATACCGTATTTTTAATCTGATGCGGTGCAGCAGCTCTGATATTTCTTGGGGGAAAAATGCTAGTGAGGGGGAAATTATAATCAAATTTCTGAAAGAAAGATGTCTGAGTCACCAGAAATCTACAATTATTCACAGCGGTCAGTTCTATTTGCAATTTAACCTGCGTAATTGTTGAAAATATCTTACCCCAGAACCCGAAACCTATTTGGCAGTTCTGTGGCCGTGCATTTCACCCCACCATTTGTCAAACGCTGAAGCTGTCTCATGAAAACTTTCCGGCCTGTATTGTAATTTGGTTCCAGTGCGTTCATTCATATACAGGGGGAACGTAAATGACTCTATAGGCTACAGACATGGTTTGACATTCTAACGATTTACAATGGCTATGTGACGGCTACTTTACATTAACAGCGGCCTAATGAAATATTCAAAAGTGCTTAAGGAAAACCATTCCTCACTACTGTATATTCTCACATGTTAGTAAAATACAGTCTGTCTGTTGGCCAGTATGCTGTTTACCACAGTAGCAGGGATGTGTATTTGCAGTATAACAGGAATGAGCTGTTGCATAGCACCTCGGAACCAATGTAATCTCTGTGTTTCTCTCCCTTGTAAAACTTTCAGGATTTCGCGGCGGAAAACAGATGAAAAGTTAACGATTTGAATCATTGATTTGTGCTCATTTACTGTTTGGTTTCTTCTCTGTAGGGATACGGACTGGTTGCAGGACTGTGGGGGTCCTTGGCGTTCAAAGAGATTAGGGTAAGGATCTCAACGGCGATGATCAATATTATAGATACACCTTTATTGCGCATGCCACACTCACTTCATAACAGGTTCACCGACGAAACCAGCGAATTACTGTGAATCGCTGATAAACTCCGAGACGTTGCAGGGGAAACCGGACATGTTGATCATTACTAACGGCGAACACTCCTCCCTTCAGGGGTTTGCCAACAGTGTCATCTTTGTCTTGGCCATCTGTGCTGTGCTGACCGGCTCCTTGTTGACTGCTTTCTCGAAGTTGTAATAATGAAAATAACCTGTGGTGATTGTCACATTTTTTTTTTTTTTCCCCCCAGTTTTCAAACTGAATGAGTAATCTTTGGTTTTATAAGACTCTTAGAGCTCTGTTTGGAAAAAAAATACCAAAAAAATTAGTTGTCAGTGTCCCACGGGAGCTTTGTTGAAGGTCCGAAGAGGAAGTTTGATGCATTTGCTGTTTGAATATGTTCTTTGAAAATATACACTGTAACCCTGTTTTGTTCAATTGCTGCCAATGTGCCTGTACAACATGTGTAAAACATGTTCGCAACCGTGACACACTGAGATATTTGTATATAATCTACACTTACAGGGTGGTTGTCTCAGACGGTGTCAAATATAATTGTATCTTTTTAATATTTTTTGGACACCCTGCTATTAAAACGTCTGGTACCGACACCTAACCATGTAATGATCTCCCACATTGGCCTCGTTTAAAAACGTGTATATGTATACATCAGTTGTTTTGGATGGTGCTCGTAGATGATGGATGATGGTATAAAGCTGGCAGTCCTTTCCGAATGAATATATGGCGCTTTTTTAAAGTTGCGGATGTGAATGGTGTGTAAATGAGGTTGTGAAGACAATTAAAACTTAATAAATACTTCTAACACAAACAATATGCTGCTCCCTGATCAGTAGGAAATGTAAAGAGGCGTGGCGAACGCTGCAATGCTCTTGCAGTAATCGTATACAGTACGCCTGGAACAAATGGGTTCCTACCGGTAGACCACTATTATCACAACCATTTCCTTTTCCTTATTCATGTAGGTTTAATCAACTAGGCTATATATAAGGTCAGCTTTGCTATCAACCTTTCAAACGTTTTTCAAATTGCCATACGGATGGGTTGATTGATCCACCTTCAAGCAAAAGTGGAACAGCCTGGCAACATTTCATGGGCATTGACTCTACTATTTTCATCCTGCCGTGTCGACCAATCAGTGAGCAGCAGGGAAAGGGGGAAGAGAGCATCCTTCAGCACATACATAATGGCTGTAGGCGACTTTTTTTGTTTCACTGTGCACCTTTACTTACATGGAATTCATGTCACAGCTGAAAGTTGCACACATGTAACACAAAAAGCGTTTTTCATATAAATATGTTTCAATTGGAAATACAGGAGGGTCATACAGGAGGGACCCTATTGCCTTTAAAAGAACACACAGCTCTGACAAAGAGGGACACTGGTATTTGGCACACCGCAGTAGGCCTCTTCACTATATCTTCACTATAGACCCAGATTCACTTTTAATTCATGTAACACAAAGGTTTATGGATTATTTAATTGAAAGGGATATTTAATGTGGTGTGGCAATCTAATTTATTGTATTAAACGTCCCTTAATAATTGAACGTCTCTGTGAAGCTCTGTAGAATTACATTTCTACATTTTTTTCTCCTCCTCTTGGGCTCAGCTTGAAAAACTCACAAGCAACACAGCTTAAAAAGCACACTAACTGTTGCCAGTCTTGTGAGACCAACAAATTGAGATATACCAAGTCAAGATAAAAATAAACAATGGCGAAGTGATAAAACTGTGCGGAGAGAAGAACCCTTTTAAACACTTTTTTTTTTGGGGGGGGGTGGCATCCTGTGGACAGATTGGTGAAAAGAAGTTTGTATAAAAGAATAGAGAGATGACATTTTCCCCGGACCAGATAACATTTATCATTTTGATGGAATTTCCTCATAGTTCTGAACGACAGTCAGTGTTACCTTGAGATCTCGTTGGGACTGAAATCCTTTGGGTTTGAACAGCAATTTTGTCCACACGACACACTTTAAATTTTAAATTTACTATTCAAACAGACAGAAAATCACATCATCTGATATAGATCTGTTTATCATTTGTTATTTGGTAACTAATGATCGTGAGATTTTAATGTTTAGGTGGAATCTTGACAGATTGTGTCTGTTTTAGACCCTTTGTGTGGCTCTGAGACAAACCAAACACTTGTTTTTAGCATACAGAAGAGCACGAGCTGACAGCTTCGAACTGTGCCTCGAGAAGCTGTGAATTCTGAGCTGTTGTCTTCCGTTTATTAAAGTTAATCCAGAATCCATATGACCCCATAAAGACATTCTGAGTAGCTTGTGTAATTCATTGCAAAGCTAAAATTGACTTGAATTGACTATTGTCGAGTGTGTCATTGCACAGAGGAAATTTGAAAGAGAAAAGAGAAGACAAAGTGGAAATTGGACTTTTAAGATCCCTTCATAATTTGATGAATTTAATTAGCATTTCCAACTCTGTTCTATCTGTACAATTAGACATCAATATATTCTAGGAAAGGAAAATCATGTTCGGCAGCTGTTGTGCACAGTTGGGATGCATTCGAGTGGAGAATGAAATCGAAACGTGGCTGGTGAGTATTTGCCACACTCTGAGGCTCTTAAGTGAAGAGCTTTTGGTTGGAAAGAACATTTGTTCTAATGGTGTTATAGTCTTAAACAGGATTATGGTACCAAGAGAATTCTGTCTCTTTAGTAGTCCTGGATACACAAAGAAACCGTGCTTTGTCGGCTTGTGTAACCTTCGTTTCCCTGCACAAACTGCAACAAGGGGCATGGATGTCTCAAAATCAGACACACAGTGGAGGTCTGTTAAGTGGGTAAAAGTAGACGGCCGCTTCCTCATGTCTTTGACGGGGATCATTTAAAAGTTATCCTTGTGACACTATAATGAAACCAGATACACTTTAATTTTCAAAAATCAACAGATTTTTATAATGTAATTCAATGCACTGAAGATTATCACTACTTTTGAAATGACATTATCAACACTTTTCTGGCTATGAGTTACAGCCGATAGCTGTTCAGCGCCTCCGCCAAAACGGAAAACGGTGATTTGCATGCAATTCAAAACACCAACCGAGTGATCAAATGGCCACGTGTAGCTTGCACGGGAGGCTGGAAGTGGGTCGGAACATGCATGGATGCCTGCTGTATGAAAACACCCCAAAAAAGAAAGTTTTTGCACGCGGATATTTCACAAGTCTCTTCGACACAATGCACCTGTTAAATATCTCTGCGATCTCCGACCTCCCAGCACCTCGATTTCACGGATTTCTCCTGAACATCATCTCTGATGAGTTTGCTCGACCAACGTTCAGTCACTGAACACATCGTGTTGCAGACGTGTGTTTGTGACCTCTAACAGAGGGCAAAGTTAACCTCATTGTTGTGCATCTGTCATATCTACCGACACAAGTTCAAAAGTAATTCAGAGGTGGATAAATGGCTTTTATCACGTGTCGGTATTGGTGCAGCTGCATTTATATTTATGTGATTGCTTTTGAAGAGGCTGATGATCCTCCCCCATCTATTGTTCCCTTCAAAAGAAATCTAGAAAATGAAAGGGAGCTACTGGGTCTGATATGTTTCACGATTTCAAATTTCCCTGATATATTTAGCATAGTATATTCAAATTTTAAAAACATTATATTCTGGGTTACAAAATATTGAATTTACAGTCAGGATTTCAAATCCAGACACAAAGAATTAATAATAATATACATTTTCAGTAGAAACTGTATGTTGTTTCTGTGTATCCCTCTTAATATGAGCACAGTGCACATGTGCAGAGTCTTTACAGATGGCACAGCTGTCTGACAGCTGACTTCCTGTAGTTGCTGACATCATTTCAATTGACGCTCACCGTAGGAGGAAAATATTTGTCATCTTTTTTGTCTCTCCATGCATCCTTGATTTGGAACAGAGCCTCATGCATGTTCCTTCCCTTTCATTGTCATGCAGAGTGTTCTGTTACATCACACAGTGATATTTAGTGTGCTGCTAAATGTGATTAAGTAGTTTTACTAACGTCACCATGGAGCCAGAAGCTTTCAATCCACACGGAACGTCATTCGGCGTCTCTGATCAGAAACAGCTGTGCGTTGACTGCAGCAGTAGTAACCTCACCAATCACTTAATCAAAATACTTTAAAGTGAGCTCCACAGGGAGCAATCAACAGCACTTACAATTACTTAACGTTAAGAATTTCAAATTTTGAGCGATACCGGACATGACTTCCCTTTTACAGTTTCATTGGTGTTTGGTTAGTGTTTCCTGTTTTATTTTGTTTTAACTTCCTCCTTGAGTGCGCTCATGTGTTTGACCTACCTGCACTAATATCGATATTCTGCAAAACAATCATTTTACTGCATGTTTGGGCTTCTTGTCCACACACAAACACTGGTTTAGATCACTACGAATGGACATTTTTCCAAAAGCCTTCTTTCGTTGACGTTTTAAAAAATTCTTTATCACTCTGGTCACTGTGTGAACATGTAACACAGGCTGTTCTGGACAACGAATGCCCACTGCTCATCACATAAATTAAATTGACATTGTTCTTTGGGGAGATTTATGGAGAGCCAGCAAATGAAAGAGAGATAAATTGTAGTTTAGTAGATCATTCACTCGTCTTTCACCACTACTGCACACCTTATGGACACTTCATCCAAAAACTGCACAGCATATACCTCATACTTGCACATAACTCTGTGCAACAAGCTCTTATTTGTAGAATATAGTCGGACTCGGTGTCTTGGTCATTCGTTCATGGGTCACTTGGTCATGTGGACATTTATTCGCCCTCTTTTTTTCTACTCCTACCTTTTACCTGCTCTTAAAATGACATCGCCACAGCTCTTATATTTACTCAACAACATATCTACTCTGGCACTATAGCAGTCTCTCTTTTTATTCATTTATGTATTTATTTATTTTTACCCTACCAATTTATGTCTGCTGTGTTGCTCGCATGCGTTAGCGTTGACACTGTCATTGATGCTGCTACTGGATACCAGAATTGAGATTAATAATTCATCTGTCTATCTATCTTGGATAAATTGTTGAAACCTTTTAAAAGTTTTGGCTCTGTCATGTTGTTGGGGTATGAATGCAAGCTTCATCACACTGAAATAAACACAAAGTAAAATCAACTTTTAGAGGATTTATAATGATATGTATAATCAGACAGACTGTCACTGTATGTCTTACACTAGAGGTTGGGAACAACTACTCTGAGTACCTTTTCAAATTTAATGTCCAAACATTAGCAATTCTAATTATTATCGTATGTAGCAAATAGCAAATAATATATTAAAATATAATATGATGCTGTCAGTAAATGTCTGCTTGAAAATCCATGGTTAGATTGAAAAGAGGAGGGCATTGCTTTGTCTTCATCTGCAGTTCGAAATTGCTGCACATGTCCACGAACACATGAGATGAAACCACTGTTTGTTTGTACCAGCCAAGTTTGGTCCAAATTATGGCTTTAACAGTTTGGTATTTGGCCATGGGACCATGGAAATTAGCTTTATCTTGTGACAAACATACCTAAAAAATCATCAGTATCTACAAGCTAGAAAGTGATGCAGTTGTTGCCGTGTGCGACAGCCAAGTTGAATTCATTATTGTTGATTGTAATGTGATCCTGAACTACCCTGACATACATGCAGCACACTTTGAAAAATGTAATCAAATGTTTGATTGGTTTCTGCAGAATTCATCCTTTTTTATAAGTTTATCAGTCCTTCCCTTCTCCACCTTTCCTGCTCCACTGAATGCTTTCTTTTCATCTTGCTGAGCTGCATTGTTCACCTATAAGGACGAGACAAATCACCTCTGAAACACCAGCACAGGAGCTGAATCTTCCCTAAGGCTGTAATTCAGCTGTGCTTTAAGGGAATCTTGACTGCTGTGTGTTCTTTTCCTATTGGAGGCTTCACAGTGCAAGTAGGACAAGTTTGAATTTAGAAGGCTGCACTTTTTTCTTTTTTTTTTTTTTAAGCAATATCGTAAAGCAAAGCCTTAATCTTCATCCACTGGAAACTATGATTGCCTGCAGGTTGGGACTGAGTTGATAAAGCAGTCACACACTACTGTGTGTTTTCTGTCTCACTCTCAAGTTGCATCTCATTACTTCCTGTGCCAAAAGCAATGACTTCATACTGTGTAACACCCAAATACACACACCAAAAATTCGGTATAAATTTATCCGTCCTCAAATGTAGATTTAGATTCATTTTTTCTTTCTCCAGTAATAGATGGATGAGCCAATCCCCAACACCAACTGATATAATGAGTAATTTAAAACAAACAATTACCATTTGCAGTATGTGCTGCGGCCTCAGTGAAAAGTTTTCCCACAGAGCTTTGTCAGCGCTCGACACACGTTGCCAACATTCAGACGGTGGTTCAGACAAGGCTAAACTCTTACCTGACAAATGATTGAGTTCTACAGCCATTTTAAGGCAATTTTCTCATCAATGTAAGTGACAGAAAACCTCAAAGCTCAAAGGACGTCCTTAATCGAGAGCTGACATTTTGTTCAGCTTTTATTTAGCCTTGATTTTCAAAGAACTTGTGAAGGACAGGATCAACTGTATTCAACAGGTGGAGTGACAATATACAACAAAATCTTCATCATTTCAACACAGAGTTCAAGGTTTATGGCCATTGTTGATTATCGTACATTAAATGTCTCCTTTTTGTGAGCTTTTAGAATTCTCACATATTCATTTATTAAGCAAATGTTTGTTAGTTTTGCCCTGAATCATGTCAGTAAAATAAGCAGCTGGAGATATATTTATACATTTCAGATTCTTATTACTTTATTGCAATATGTGAGTACAGTGTAACAATATGAGAAGCAGTTACACACAAAACAAACCAACCCTCAGTTGGACTACTACTCAAATTGAAAAATTTGAATTCTACTGTCATGGTTTAAGATTTTATCTCCTGTTTTCCTTTGAAGTATTCATCCCATGTGATTTTTGGATTTCCCCTTCCACTTTTGGATTTGTCTGGACTCTTTTGGACTGCGTCCTTACTCAGGGTTTGGGTCCAGTCACCTTTCCTAGTGTTAGTAAGCATGAAACATGAGAAAATTCATCAAATGCAACTGAAATACAGCCAGATTTCAGGGAAAGTGCCTAATTTTTGATGCATCAAATTCAGACATGTCTGTGAAGATTCTCAGTCATCCAGGTCATGGTAGTCTTGGTGGTTAAGTAGAAGGCAACTGGACTACTTGTAGTTCCTTGAAGACATCTCGCCTCTCATCCAAGAGGCTTCTTCAGTTCTGAAGAAGAAGAATTAATCGTGATGATGTTCCTCCTGAGGCAACAGAAATATGCTGCAGTGTGATAACCTGCTCCTACTGAGACTCAATACAGTGCAGATGAGGAACCTCCTCAGACAACTGGCCAGGCTTTCAATTCCACATCAGACAACAACACAATCATGTGATCATTACCTGGAGCTAACATTGCATTGCCTTTTAAGTGGGCATAATCAGTAGTAAAGTGCTGAAACTTTTTCTGGTTCCCATTTTTCCAAAATGGTATCCATGTTCTGAAGTTTGTTTGTGTGTGTGGATAGGAAATGAACAATCAGCGCATCAAGCATGACTTTCCTGCAAGCAGCCAGTGAAGACATTCTGTGTCAAAATGACCATTGGATTATCTTTTCATCTTTTTTATGATGATAATGTTACGATAATGGTGTGTCGTCACGCAGCTAGCTCTGTGTACGCAACGCCATTGATGTTATGAATAGCATTCCCACAGGTTTTCGCTGAATACACTGTTGAAGTTGGCTACTAATTTCACACCTATACAGAAAGGTACAAAGGAACATGCAGTTAGATCCCTTAGACATCTTTTTCTACGGCACAGTGGGCAAAAAAAAAAAAAAAATACTATTGTATCCAGCTGTGGCTCAGACGGCAGAGTCGTCGTCCAGTGAACAGATGGTTCCGGGTTTGATCCAAGACCTTGCAGAGACCCCGCTGAACCCCAGATGGATTAAAGTTAACATTCCTGATGAGTAGGTGGATTTACTCTGCTGAGCCACTTACACACACGTGCACAAAGATATGCCTGCCTATAATAACACATAAAATTAGTGTGTGACAACTTAATGGCAATATGCAGTGATAGACGCTGCATCCACTACGTTGTTATGCCTTTATTTTTCACTAACTCCACGCTTTAAGACTTAAAATTACATGACTGCTCATGGCGTTCATCACCAGGATTTAGTGCCGGCTTCTATTATCAGTGGATATAAAACTGAGGCAATTGGTGACTCTGGATCTGTAAGTGTTCTTGATCATTGTGAAACATGCACCATTAGTGTGTTCTGCCATTACTTGAGCCTGTTCTCATCCCCAGCTCATCAGTTACCTACATTTGGTCGAGGCCCATCATTGCATATCCAGCTGCAGAAGGTATATCCTTTGTCATCGGAGAGATATAAGGATTTCATGTAAAATGTGACATCAGTTTAACAGATGAAGTAGTGTGAAAGATGGTATGTGAAGTCTGGGATGAGACAGGGGATGATTATTTCAACCATATTCACCAACAATGTGGGAATAGCTGTTTGTCAATGACATGGGAAGCTGTGCTTAACCCTAACCCTAAAGAAAGTCAAGACTAGCTTACAAAGACCATCTATAAATGCATCAAACAGGTGACCATGATATCAGGTTGATCAGCCACCAGTTTATCGTTCTGGATCTGGAAGGATCTTGCAGCGGCTCATTCATTCTCATTCACCTTCAGAGGTTTCCTCTATTTTGATCCTTGGACGTTCAGCCAACGCAGCTGTTCCTGTACACTATGCCAGCAACTTGATTAAGGTGCTTACGTTAATTTATCTTGGTGGTATAACTATACTTTCTTTCTTTCTTTCTTTCTTTCTTTTAAGTTATTAAAATCTTGATGGCATTTTCTAACAAACTTAGCAGAATATCTATCTCCAACAGAACCCTTAAACTTGATGGACACTCTCAGCGCGTGACTGACCGAACCTTTTGTGAATACACTTCAACGTTCATAGAAATAACATTGCAGCAGCACTGCAGCTAGCAGATCCAAACTCCTTCTCCAATTCCAAAACTTATTTAAATATAGATTGTTTAAAGGCTCAAACAAGTAAACATAGGCCCGGGTCCACCATCACAGTCTTCAGCCTTTTGCAATAACTCTTGGTTTTATGCATTTTCAACTATTTTGAGTCCTTCAACTTGATCCACATTAGAGTAATGTCCTTTTCATGGTCAACCTATAACTGCGCTCCAAAAGTAGACCTCATCTATAGCTGCCACAGGGATGGAGGGAGCAAATGACGAAAAATAGGATGCATGGGCAGCCTGTCAAATGAAACTGATTACAGACACACAGGCGGAAAATCTTAAAAGGATGGGCATTCGTGCAAGCTGGGAGAAAATCTGTCCCTCTTCAGTTTGAATAAATTGGACCCTCTGTGGACATAAAATAATCACCAACTGCTGTCACCCTGTTGAGGGCTCAAAGGAATTAGATTTGCCGATATATTTTCGGGGGATCGTCAGTCATTAAGCCAGTAATCATTCAGGAGAGGAAGGGAACCTTTGCACTAGACAGCTAATTAGTTATTACTACTGCAATTGTGTGTACCACAGAGTTCTAAGTTTCGTGGGGAAATGAAGGGTGATCAGTATCTAATGACTCCATTAAAGACTAAATGAATAAATACACTGCTCTTTCTTCTATTTCTATTTCAAAATGACCCTTCTGCAGTTCCATGCAGGGGGCAATACTCAAACTGTAGGCTACAATATCACTTTATATCTTTACAGATTTTGATCTTCCCTTTAACTTCCTACGCATTGCCGATAAAATGCAGTGTGTTCTGTGTCGATGGTAGCTGGTAATCAGAGATCTTCCTCTGTGACTTATTGATGTGGATGTAAGTTAAACAACAACATCAGTCTCCTGGAGTAAATCCTGCATTTCATTTTTTCGTGCCTGGTGTTTGATTGAATTTTCACCTTAAATTGGACAGTGACGTAGGCGAGTGTAAAGTTGCACAAAATGAGTGAACACACCACTCATAACATTTCAGTCTTGTAAATTACAGGTGACAAGTAGCTGAAAGAGCTACTACAAGCTTTTATTTGTGACATAATGAGAAATTGGCCACATTTCCATATTGACCTTGATGTGGAGATGTTTTGCTCCATTTTGCCTTGATAGCAAACAAACCCACTGAGGCCTTATGTGACAAATTGCAATGTAAGAGGATTTCTAATTTTTCTCCTCGCAGTGAAAAGAAACATGCATATTTGAAAAGAAAAATGTAAAAAAAAAAAAAAAGGAGAGAGGACTCACTTAAATAATCTGGGTAGAATAAAAGCTTTCTTGATTATTGTGATTTAAATTTAAATAGAACTGTTGTAGCGCAAACTCTTCTGTGGTTTTCCCTTAAAGTGTTTTCGAGGCTATTTGGTATATCAGACTGCACAAGGAAGAAGAAGAAAGTAAGAATTTTTGATAAAAATAAATAATATTTATTCACACTTTATCTGTCTTTTCCAATTTAAGAAACTGAAACCTATTGTAAATTTTGTTTATTTGGGGGGGTTTGCCGGTTTAGAATATGTCGACTGTTAAGAGAATTAAGTTTTAGTAGAGTTTTGTAGTAAATGCTTCCAAGTGATTAATATTATTTATGTTTGTTTTGACTGTATAGTTGTTGTTAATATGCCTTGGCAACATTGCATAGTTCTGTATTTTTTTAAGCCAATAAATCCAAATTAAAATTTAATAAGGTTAATTTAAGGAGCGTTTTCCAGGACAAAATTGTAGCGCCTTCACATGGTTAAAATAGTTTAAAGACTTCAGTGAAGCCTAGAGAAATAAACAGACTTAAAAGCATAAATCAGGAGGGACACACAGCTAGAAAGGTCGTTGCGATATATTTAACAGTGAGAAAATCCAGGCGCTGCCACCAGTAAGCATGTGAAGGTGCAGACAATGGGATTAGCCTCATGTGCACCCATAGAAATGAAAGAACAATATAAGAAGCACTTAGGAGGGCAGTAACACTGAGATGAATATAAAATTGCACGCTGCTATTTTCCCATCGAAAAAGCAATCGGTTTTCCTCAGATGTCAATTTGTAGATACTCAAACACGCCATCACAATCACACACTGAGCGATAATCTCATTGATTTGACTTTCCCTAATAGCAATCGACAGTAAAGATTTTACTCTGTCACTCATCATTTGAATAAGCACCCTCAATTCAACATTATTTTACTTCTACTAGTTTTATTTTGGTTCCATCTTATGTTTAAGCTTGATTAAATTTTGGTTTGTTATAATATGAATGGGTTTAACAATTTATTATGGAAAATGTTGAGGTGCATTGTCCATTAATTGAATGGTCACTTGCTGAAGAAAAAATTATATATAAAAAATATATTTTCATGTGTTTTTGCAATCCCGATTTAACATTTTTCACAAGCCATAATGAGACACCCGGAACCATCATTACCATAAGGCGGATAGATATAAATAATGATGATCATGTCAATTAAGACACAGCAGTGGAAACCATAACTAATAATTTGACAACAACTTAGTTGTCCAGCAATGTTGTTGTCCCAAAATCAATGTCGCAATTTTTGCAAACAAATGTTGGACCATGGGAGGCTTCAGCCGCTGCCTGAAAGGGCAGGTCTAACAGCTGATATGAGATCAGATGATCACGTTTGTGCCCACAAAGTATCAGTAAGTCTAGAGGGGCAGTGAAGGTGACTTGCAGTTGAGCCATAGTCTCCATTCTTTGCTTGGCTGGGTGGCTCACTGGCCGGTCCAGAAACTACAAGATGGATTTCAATTAAAAACTTGGTGGGAGAAAGAGGAACACGCCAAAGAAGAACCCATTCCATTTTGTTGTGGATCTGTATAAAGGGACTGTTGGACAGTCTTCATTTAAAATGGTGAACAAGACATTACCTTGAACTACTACATAGGGTAGGTGTCTATTATCGTGTTATTCTGCAGAAAAGTCACATTATTCATGCAGACCCACGATACAAAGCAGTAAAAATTTTCCATTTTTGCTAACTGCGAGCTGCAGAGCAAGTACCACACAGTATCACTCTGTATACCGCCTGCTCTATCTGTTGTGACCACAGCAGCTTTATTGAAACATGACATGAAAGTCTTGTCGCTGTCTGAGTTTTACTGTCGTCCTGCCTATTTTGGACAGATTTCTTTGGGGAGGTCTTTTATCAACTCAGAACAGAACCTTACATAAGTAGCCATGGGGGAAATTTTTTTTATTTATTTTTTTTTTGATTTGTTGGAGTTTGTTTACTGTTGAGGTCCACTGCCAAATGGTACTAAGCACCGTCATTGTATGTTTCATGTTCAAAATTCTCTTGTATGCTGCCCTCTTATCTGCTGCAACAAATTCAGTGTCTCATGGCCCTGATTCCAAGTGTGCGTTCCTTTCGTGAGTATCATTGACTCCAGCAAACTGCCGCCGTCAATTGATTATCGCTGCGACCCACACTAAAGGCATACAGTAGTGCCTTGGTGGAAGATCGGGACTTCAGAAGGACTGGGAACCTTTTCCAGACGCTGATGTGGAAGAAACTGCACTCTCCTTACCAGTCAGTTGAATCCAGTGGCATTTTTCTCAAACAAAAAAAATAACAGAAAATGAATCAGGTACTTGGTTGGGGAATGAAAAAAAGAAACAACACAAGACAAATTTTGATCGCTTGTATTATATTCGTAAACATTTAACTTTAGCCATTTCCTATTGCACGTCTGAAACTGTCGCACGGTTGCATCGGTTCAAGTGTTTGTGTTTGACACGTTTGCCTCAGTGACAAAGGCTCAAAGAGAATGTCATTACGTGAGAGTGCACTGTCCACTTAAAGTTGGATGTGCACCACAAATTACATTTAAAAAGAATGTTGTCCACGAACGTTATAAATGACCTGCCTATGTAAGCTGTCCACCCACAAGCCGTTTTCCCAACGTCTCAATGTGAAACAGCGGTCATTCTTCTTGTGGAGGTTCAGGCCAGACTGGAGTGGCTGTCATCCGGCACGCTGGCCTTTAAATAGACGGCCTGTTCTCATCGCCAGCTTGTCAGTTGTCAGTGTTTTATCACAGCCCCTCATGTCTCATCCAGGCACACCACGTATGGATTTGAGCCTCAATGCAGGTACAGCAAAAGAGTTATCTCCCCCGTACTGTACTGATCAGTTTCAGTCAAGTTGAGCAGACATTTCCGCGGTGAAATTTCCAAAATACGAGGGTTGTACATAACTTAGGCAAAGGAGAACTGTTAGAAAACCAAGATTTACCAGTTATTTTCTAAACCGAACCATGCCTAAACTTAACCAAAGTAAAATAGACCTTGTGCTTCAGTAAGAGATGCTGAAGGAAGGGTTTAACAAGCCATTGACGACGTTGCACTTTAGGATATGACGCGAGAGGCACATGACAAAGAGTTGGTATGTGATGAGCTTAAGTTCTGAGTTTCAGCTTTTGGGTACGGTGGCCCTAAAGGCCAAAACATGACAGCCTTTCAGGTGACGTTTCCCACGATGGGGGGGTGTGCATAACAACAGTCCTTTCTGTAAGTTTATCAGATGTGGATGTGCAGCAGAGACACTCAAAAAAAGCTAAAAAAAAATCAGATTTAAAATAAAAGTTCAAAATCAACAAGCACATTCAGCACAGCAGTTATTAGTTCTGTAAAAGTTTAAATTATTTACAGAATATACTAGATTAATATCATCAAAGTGCACTTTTTCAGCAGTTGGTTTAAAAAGGACCAAAAACCTCAGATGTGCTTAGGTCTATGACTGGAAATTGCGACTGGTTAAACTTCACAAAATGGAAGCAAGTTAGAAATTTCTGTCATGATATTGAATACGTTGTATTAAATGTGTGGGTTTTTTTGTTTGTTTGTTTTTTCAAAAATATTTTTTTGGCTACATCACCGCAAGCCACAATTTAATTAGATTTATTTTTAGCCGTGAGCAGTTTAGCTCCCCATGTGAGGTACAGGACTCAAACCTCAAACCTCAGGCTATGATGTCGAGGTCTTCAGCTTTTTAGATTCAACCACCAAGTCAGATTTCCCTCTTCTGATTTTTCACCATTTCAGATTTCCAATTAACCTAATCCAAGGAGCAATTAAGTTTTCCCCTAAAGTATATCTGGCAAGGCGAACCAGCAGAATGTAAATATATCTTGAAGGATTTCCCCACGATATGAGCTCTAATTAGTAGGAAAAAATGAGACGGCTCCTCTCTCGAATAATATACAGCTGTAACTAATGAAGCGTTGACAGCATGACCAGATTTCACGTCAGACTTCAAACTTATCTTCCTTCCACACCTCGATGCTTGTTGACAAGCAGTGATTCTGCCGGGGCATGTTGGAAATGGGGCACACACAAAAAAAAAAGCCTTTATGAACTTTCATAATCAAAAAGTTTCATTAGGTTACAGTTGAGTTATGCTTACTGAAATTGAGATTTACTTGATCATCATCATCATCACTTTGGCCCTGCAGAAGTTTATTCTTGCAACAGGTGTTAACAGGTTTTCATTTCTTTTCAAACCTTTCACACAAGAGTTTGTACAGATGTAACACCTTTGCAGCCGATGAGAAACATACTCTCACAAATATGTCAAGATTTTTTCGTACATATTGTCAGGGTCCTGATTCTGTGCGGAGTTTGCATGTTCTCCCTGTGTCTGCGTGGGTTCTCTTCGGGTTCTCGGGCCTCCTCCCACAGTCCAAAAACATGCAAAACTGGGGGTTAGTAGGTTAATTGGTCGCTCTAAATTGACCGTAGGTGTGAATGTGAGTGTGGATGGTTGTTTGTCTCTATATGTGAGCCCTGCGATGAACTGGCGACTTGTCCAGGGTGACCCCACCTTCGACCGAACATGCTGAAATACGCAACCCCTAACAGGATAAGCGGTAGAAAATGGATAAATGGATGGATGGATGGATGTCAGGGTCCAGTAGTGTTAAGTTCCTGTCTGTTAGGGTCATTCGGTGTTTCCTGTTTTACTTTGAAGTTTTGTTTGTGTCTTATTCCAAATGTCCTGTCAAGTCTTGTCCCTCAGGTGTGTGTGATTACTTCTCCTCCCTAATGTGTCTCACCTGTGTCTAATTGTCTACCTCTCCCTTGTGTATTTAAACCCTGTGTTCCTTTCCTCCTGCGCCAGATTGTCTTGTCTTCCGGGTGAGCAGTCCGGCGGCTCTTGTTTGTGAGTTCCTTGTGTTTTGATCATTGTTCCGTATCCTGACTACTGAGTTTGCCCTATCCTTAAACTGTACCTTTGCTGTCTAGTTGGATTTCCCGATTTTGACCCAATTTAAGTAAAACGACTTTGATTCAGAAAGCTCCCTCTCTGGGTGTCTCTACATTATATGATCCCCCGTATCTGATACATATTTCATACCTTTTTACAAAACTGTACAGATCTCATACAAAGACTCTAAAGTCTTTGGGTTAATATGTGGTAATCAAAAAGAAAAGATCTTTTTACATCGAATTCAGTGTACTCGCATGATTGTGAATCTCCAATGCACCCTTTGGAGAGCTTATTTGCGGAATTCCTCACTCAGTAATTCACAACGGAAAAAGTTGTAAAAGTGCAAAAGAAAAGTTGTCACTCATCTCATGAAGAACAGCACAAATGAAGTGGTGTCAGTTTTTTTATATTATTTTACCCAGACAAAAATAGCAAGTGCCTCAAAATACTAATATTGAAAATAAATGTTCATAAATATTCAAGAATCATTTCAAAATATAGAAAGCACTTTTTCTTTGCATGGAGTAGTATTTATAAATATGGAGCTGTAGTGCCAACTGAAGCAGAAAGAACATATCCGTTAAACGGCCACTGGCTCACAAATGCCTTCCAGTGATAACCTGTAGCTTTTGATACACCTTTTAAGGTCTTCTTTACAGTGAGTTCACTTACGGCATAAGCACAAACTACAGTAAAGCCAATGTGACGTATACTAATAGATAAAGTTTGAATTTTGTTTTTTATTATGTAAAGACTGAAATAATATATTGTACTTATTTCATCACAACTTGGGTTGTTTGGGGGAAAAAAAATATTTACTTGCATCTACAGTATTTACTGTTCTGTGAGTGAGAATGTTGCATACAAAATGTGTCATTTTAATGTAATTTTAACCATATTGTGTCTGTTTAAGCCTGTGCATGACGCATTTTGAGAATGTGAGTTCAGGGTGGACAAGAGTCTCAAATTTGTCAAGGAAAGCCATAAGAAGTTCCTCACATGCTAGTTTAGAATTTTCTTTATCTGTGTTTCTGACTTTGTTATGCAGAAGGATAGAGTCTTACAACGGCTTCTGTGGCTAAATATGACGTGTCATTTTCCTTTGGTCATATGTGCTAGTTGTCGGATATACAGAATTTGCTGTTTTCTGTATTTTAGGATTTTTCTAAGGTATTTTTTTGTAACATAAAATGTATTTTTCTCGTTGCTTCTTTCAACCTTTGTTTCTATAAAGCTGATTCTGGAACACAAGCCTGGTGATAAAAACAAAAACGGCAAGAAAACCACCAAGATAATCAAATGAAGCATGCAAAACATACAGTATTTATATATGTATGTACATGGATCGTGCTTGAAATTTTCCATACTTCCAATTTGAAGAAATCACTAATATTTGAAACAGAGTTACAATATATGTCAAATGAAAGTTAAAATCTGTTTTATTGAAAGAGAATTGCGTACTCTTGTAATGCGTGAAATGAGATAGCTTTTATGTATGAGACTCGTATGTGGTGTTGATGTGTGTGGGAGATCTTTACAACCTTCATTATCATTCATATCGTGACATACAAGGAAAACTTGTCGCTTTTGTTTTTGTGTCTCCCCTCAGTTCCATTTCCATACATGAACTTCACCCCTGTTCAACATCAACAAACTCGTGAATGTTCTTACTATCGTTATTAATTCAAAATATAAAATGGGAAACTCGGCCTGTACATACCTTCTTCCCTATCTGATGAGGTGACAACCAGAACCATTGATTCAGGGTCAAGGTCTGATGTTCCTCACTGCTACGCTTCCAATGTAGCCTCTTTATGATCAAAGATTAGAAATAGTGAGGTCATTTATTCAAGGCCCACTCTTTTTCTTCACACTCACATTTCTGTTAGAGGGAATAGGCGTCAGTATGGAGGTGTTGTTTTTGTGTTCAGCTTTAAGATATAACAGATGAGGGCTTAAGGTGAGTAAGGGACTTCCTTTGTCATGGCTGACAACATTTCACTGAATTATAAAATCTATCAAAAAACCTAAAATCCCATGTTTGCTGACTCATATTTATTATGGCCAAGAGAGGTTTTTTTGGGGGGTTTTTTTTTTTGTTTGTTTGTTTTAAATGCATTTTTAAGCAGAGCATTCTGGGGCATTTTCATTTAACTCTCCGATCAGAATCTATAAAATCACAGCTCTGACACACGCCCACCAAAAGACAAATAACTGAGGGGGATTTTGGACATTAAAGCAGCTGAAGCTAAACCCTTCCCAGGAAACAGAGGGAAGATTTGAAGATGTTGTGACATTCAAAGAACTGCCTGCAGGTATATTACAAGCTACTATAGTTTGCCTAGTATCTTTAGGGCTTGTTTGTATCTAATCTGATAATCTGTGATAGATATGGAGATGCCTTTATTTATCCCCATGGGAAATTAATTTAAATATGACTCAGATGGGACTCGAACCCACAATCCCCAGCTCGGGAGGCTGATGTCTTATCCATTAAGCCACTGGGTCAGTCGTGACTCCGCTGGACTAAACAATTTTTTGTTTTTTAATCAACTCACAATCAAACCAAGATCAAATTGATACCCTCCAATTAGCCCCTGAAATGATTCAACCTTTAGAAGAGACAGGGAACTTGAGCTTTTGTTGCCTGGTGATGGGCTCTGGTTCATTGTTGTGTTGTGTGAGCAAGGGTTTTTTTCTTGTTTATCACGCGGTAAAATAAATCTGGTGATTAACCTGTCAGCGAACAGTCACTTGTTACACATCCACAGGATGGAGCAACATTAGAATTTTATTTGGACTTGCAGCTCCCATGTTTAAGCCTATGTTTAACTCTCTGTTTACTTCTGAGCCATCCCCACCGACTCCCGATGGAAATATGTGACTCTTTAGTTGCTGGATGCTCTGCCATCAGCCAGTTGCTTACACTGTCGTTCCTCTGGTTGGCGCTGGGCACATAGAACACTATTTCCTTCTGTAGAGGTACTACTGAGAATGAATCACTGATACACATAACGATGGACCAATCAGAAGCCAAAAAAGTCAAGTGACATGTTTCGGGGTCTGTTGCGGTGGTGGCTGGGCGGTGGAGCGATGGTGTCGAGTTCCCACCCGTACGCCCAGCAGCAGTCGAAATCAGGACTCAGCTATCGGCTCAAGTTTGACACGATCTTGTAGCATCAAATAGCTGATTCAAGATAGAATTGTCAGGAATAGTAACGCTCGAATAAGAACCAATGACAAAAACTCTTTAGGTTTAAAGGACTAATGTGTGAACATTAACGGCACCTAGGCTGATGTAGCAGAATGCATTTAATGTAGCGCTGCCAGGGATGGCTGTCTGTGCACGATCCTCCATTTAGGGTTAACATAGACTAACAACCTTGTGACAAGCTTCTGGCAGGCTTCTTTCTTGCCAACTTTTATTGGGGAAAGACTGCTTGCATTTCAATACCACTACAGAGTAGGTAAGGCAATGCAAATTCCCCCATTAGGGGACAATAAAGGCATTATCTTGTCTTAGCTTATCTTATCTTTTGTCGGTTCTATGATACCTCAGTAACATGGTGGGTTTTTTTTGGTTTAAGGCAATTAGAAAACTAATGTTAACGCAGTTACCAAAATGATATTATGTGTTTGTAGATGGATATTCTTAAATTCTATATGCTGGTCTTTAAAATAAATAAATAAATAATCTGCCAGATGGCATTTCAGATTTACTATGAGAGAGCTTTCATGTTGTTGTTGTTTTTAAACGCCAGTTGAAACAACCTGAAACAGTATCATTAAAACAAGACCGTGACCTGAAAAAAACCCTTCAAGCTTCTGTTACTCTTCCAACTGGTGATGGAAATCTGTATTGAGCGAGCGATAAACGGCTAGGACAGGTATAGGAATCAGATTTTAGCTATTAAACATCCTGCGTGTCAAAACAAAGTCACCAGCTCTCATGCAAACACGCTGACTTTACCAGGTATAAAAGCTGACGACGTCCACTGCTGATCACGTTGTGTGTGTGTGTGTGTGTGTGTGTGTGTGTGTGTGTCCGTTGATGGAGACTGAGGAGGAATCCTGAAACTAGGCTTCCTCTTCTTCAGAGACTTGCAGTAGGTACATCTCTCTCTTTGTTTCTCTGTCTCTCTCTCCCCCTCTGTCTGTGGCTCTCTCTGCCTCTCTCTCTCTGTCCCTCTCTCTCTCTCTCTCTGTCCCTCTCTCTCTCTCTCCCCCCCCCGCCCCCCCCCCCCCTCTCTCTCTCTCTCTCTCTGTCTGTCCGTGTCTCTCTGTGGCTCTCTTCCTGCGCTCTGTGCGCGCTGCACCTGTGCCGTTTCTCGTGCGTCAGATGGTGGCATCCGCGTCCCTTTAAGACGCGTCTCTGGTGTGGAACTGTCTGCAGATCGACTCGACCCTCGGCTGCGGCTACAGGTGCGCGGAAGACGTCGCTGCTCCTCTTCCTGGACAAACAGTATTCCTGATTTTTTTTTTTTTCTTTTTTTTTTTTTTTGGGGGGCAGGAAACTTCAAGAGGTACCATGCAAGTTTATGTGGCTATAATACTCGCTGTCGGAGTGTCTGGTAAGTTCTGCAACTCCTTCTCCATATTGATGCGCGGGGCATTTAAATGCAGGGAAGTAGGTGAAGCTTATGTATTCCATGCATTGGTTTTCAATCCCCAGGGAGCTCTTGGCAATATGTCACCTGGTATATGTTCTTTACACCCCCTGACTCTTCCTAAGAGGCGGTGGAAATGGTTGGTGTGAGAGGGAGACATGGCACAGGGTGTTCACAGCTCTTCTGAGAATTAAAGACGGAGCGTTCCAGTTTATTGCCCTGTGCATGTAGTGAAACTGATCAGGAGGCAACTTCCACTGGATTGCATGTCTCTTTTGAGCTTGGCTGAAAAGAAACGTGCAACCCAGATTCATCACATCTGCAACATTTACCGTGTGCTGTTATCAGTCGCTGTCAGGCAGCATGTGATCATCCTGCATCAAGTGCAGTCCACCTGAAAGCTGCAGGACTTCTTAACTTTTCTGCACATTGTTCTTATCCTAAAAACGTGCATCCTTTAAAACAACCCGGCATTGCTTGTTTTCAACTGCATGTCTGGGTAACTATTGAACTGAACACGGGTGGAGTTAATAACACAGCATGATGCATTCAGAACTAGGTCATAGTCACCACAATGCATGACGTCACATGAATACACATTCACAGACATGTTCCAACCACAATCAGAATGGGAAAAAAATGATACAGTCAAAGGTAAAGGGGGGGAAAGGAGAAAAATAAATAAAAATGACTGGATAAAAGATTTTTAAATTTTTTTTTTTTTTTGTTGTTTTTTTTCCTACTTCATAATACAGCATAATATTTTTATCAGTTGCTGATTTTTGACTGACTTTGGTTGAAATGTGTTTTAAATGCAACCTGTGTATATTGTTGGGCCATGTCGAAGGCGAAGTTCTGTCACCATTCAGGACAGACAATAAAGTTCTATCTTTCTATAATTCCAGGAGTGGCGTTCAGGGGTGGGGGTACCCGTTATGATTGGTGATGTGACGGTGATCACCCATAGTTTCCTGGGGTCAGAAAATTATGGGTGATAAAGACTGAAAAGAGCGGAGAACAGAAAAGGAGACCGCGTGTTGTTAAATGGAATGAGTTGTCTTTTAGGTTCGAAGGAAGGTTTTCTGATCTTGCGCGTACAGTGCACTCCTACCTCTCCAGCCACACCCACATGATGATTAATGAATTCCTAGGGGGATTGTCTGTACGACGTCAAACTCGGTCAGGTTAAAAATTAGTCCTTGAAGATGAAAAGATATGAAAAGCTTTTCCATTACTTGAAGGCTGTGCCCATGTTGGCACAACAAGCTTTGACGTCTGGTTGTGAAGGAGGAATTTGTTGTAACTAAACACAGTCAAATCGTTGGCAAATGATTCAAGATGATTGGGAGTCCCAGGCCAGAAGGTCTGACAGGAGTCATTACCATGAGCATCGCAAAAGGAGTCTATAGCGCCCCTGAGAAGATTAAAACAAATCAGCCACCGCAGTCCTTTTGACATAGAGGTACAAAAATTGCAAGGGTTTTTTTGAGCTCGATTTCTCCATCGAGGGGGTCCATGATCTCCTCACGGAACAACGGGTGCAATGGTACGAGGGGCCCGTTCAATGCTGCTTGCATCTGTAATCGAAGATGGTTTTAATTTAATCTCAACATATTGTCTGAGCAAAATTAAAAACAGGGCACCATTTCAAGTGAATACAGCCAGCTGTGATATTGCATCTCTGATCTTCTTATCTAACAATAACCGCCCACCATCTGCCTGTTAAACCATGCAGGTGGTGTTAGTTGTGGGTATGAAAACAAAGTGTTCCTCCATTTTGATTAATTATCCACACACACACACGCTAAGTTCTCCAAAAACTATTCATTGTAACTATTCATTCCGCTGACAATGAGTGAAACAGGCCAAGGCTGCTGACTTAATCCAGAGGGACTGTTGACAGGACGTTAAGATGGGAAAAGATGCACAGTTAATTATAGACAAAAAGACGACCACTCGATCATTGGTCAACGAAAGATGCACTTTAGTAGAGAATGGCACAGAAACAGAATGTGGTTAATTCTTTGCAAAAACCACTGAACGAGCCCTCTGTGAAATATGCTCTCAGTTTGCCCCTTTCTCCAAACGTGAAGATGGCAACACTGGAAAATCTGGAGTTAACAAGTGGAAACGGTGCCTGACGCCTGAATGGTCTTGAAAAGTCTAACTCTCACCAAGAGTATGTCCAGATATCTATCTCCTTCAAATGCCAGTCAATATTCGGCTTGTGAAGCAGGATTGTATTGAGCAGGAGAAAAGAAGTGAGGGTTTGATGGAGCAAATGCACTGTCTGCCGTTTGTGAGCTGACATACACTCACAGTCGGGCTCCAGATGGACAGAATGAGCTAAGAAAAGCCCAAACAGCAGATTCATGCTTAGTGGTAAATATGCATCACACAAGAGAATGAATAAACTTCTACAGGAGACACATCAGGAGAGGCGCACAGCTTCCTGAAGAAAAAAAGCAATGCCGCGACACAATGCAGTTAACT
>KV751331.1:3899675-3926079 GCA_001698575.1 Mola mola | reverse complement strand
GTAAGATAATGAAAATGAAAACGTCCATCCCAAGTCTACAGGTGCTGCTGCTCTAACTGACGATGGAGGAGAACTTCAAGAGGACATAAACTCTCTCTGCAGGTCTGCCCTTTTCATTTGAAGTGAAAACTAGCATGTGCAACTGTGATTCTCTTTACTTTGTGTATTTTCTCTGAACGTTCCCTGAAGTGCACAGGAAGGTCACCTGTTGGGAACTGGTGGCCTGGAACTTGGTGGAAATCGCAGTTTTAGTTTTATCACATTGCAAGGCTTGAATTGAAGCTAGTCCTCAAATCCCGCCTTAGTCTGACACAAAAATAAATTTTGTCTAAGTCCGTGTGCACAGATTGCTGTTCTATGAGTAAACAGATTAGGACCAAGGATTTTATTTTCCAATAATCAAATGCCAGAGGAATGCAGATGGTGAGATCTCCAATCTTTACAATGTAAAACAGATCTTCGTAGATGTGACATCTTTTAGTCACGCTCAATAAAATCGTGATAAATTGAGAAAGAAATGATAAATTGCACAAGGGTTAACATATACTATCATTTAGTTATCTAATACATTATTTTCACTGTTTCTGATCCGTTCTGTATTTTATTTAGATTATTAGAGCCCGACTGTTACTTCAGTTAGCCGTATTATCCACAATATCGACTTATCACAGACATATCGAAATATATATATATCAAGAAATGTGGTTTTAAAAAACGGAATGTAGAGAAAAATTTCTGAAGATGACTAATAAAACATTTTTTCATTGCACTGCTGTCAGTTAAGATGAAAAAAATCCATATTAATCTAGAAAATATGAATCTGTCTTGGCTGCATATCTTTGTTACAAATACTTAATAAAGATTTGTGCAATATTCTATCTCCAAAAATACCATCACTCAGGCTCTGAAGTATATTGAAGTCACAGAATGCTAAATCCCTGCCTCTACTGCATATGTCAAATTAAGAAATAGACAACATTTAGATATATTTTTGGATTGGAATGGAAATGTCACGGTTTCTGTTGATCTGCCAGGATAGTTTAAATGTCTCAATATTTATTTGTTGGATAAATCATTGTGATTCTGATGTCCCCTGATTATCCTTCAAGCACCACCATGAGATAGATGGTAGTGTTTTTTTAATAAAATACATCAAAAACTTACTTTCATATCCACCTCAGGATGAATTGTACATTGATCCTCCTACTAGCCCTCTGGTGCCATCATTGGAGCGTTCCACCTCACGTGCACCCCCGACCTCTGGTGATAATTCCTCACCTCTGTAGGTGACATATCTCAAGATGAGCTACTACTTTGTTTAGTTTCTGCAGAAGAAGAAATAAATAGGAAATATTAGCCATAAATCATCCATAAGTGTCTCTCGTTCCCAGCGAACTGCACTTCAGCTGTCAGCGACTGAGCGACACCTCTCTCTGAACGTTTCTTGTCCTGCAATCTTTGCCGCCATGTGTGCAACCGTTAAACGTGACTATTTTGGACTCCTCATGCTCTTCTGCCCCACTGTCCCCCACAGATTCTGTCAGAGTACCTCTGTATTTCAATCCACTTTTCCTTTTCACACCTTATGATTTTTTTCTCCCAAGATGTTTGTTAGGAAGGTGAAGCGAGGAAAAAAAAAATGTCTCTGGTTTCTTTTTTTTCTTGTTCTTGTCTAAAGCCTAATGAAACACTCAGCACTCTGGTGTCTTGTTGGTGTCACCTTTCACAGATGTGTCCTTCCTCTTCCTCTTCCTCTTCCTCTGCTGCCTAAACCTATTCCAAATACTTTGGTTTATGAGGCATTCTAGCTGCAGGGGTGAGCTGCTCAGTCAATGTGATGTTGGTGTAAATTTGGCTGGAGGAGATGACAATTTATTTATCCACAATGTCAGTGTTAATAATCAGTCTGTGCCACTTCTCTCCATCTCTATGCAGAGCAAAACAATTACTCAATTGTCATCTGAAAAGCTCCACATATCAGCATTCCTGAACACGAGTGCCTGCTGGGTTCTGTCAAGCTGCAGCTGTTGCCTCCCATTCGTCGGTGGGTTTCAGCAGATAAGCAGGTTTTAGAAAAGCTGTAAAGTGATGATACTTTGCAATCTGTTTGCAAAGTCTGACTTTTGTTGTCTCCCTCTGCTGCCTGGTTAAATTGACAACCTTTATTTTTAGTTGCATTGGCGCAAAAAGATACCGCTGTCATGGGTAAGCCTCATTCCTAACGTCTGCGTTACAACCACAAATAGACCAGTTAGGAAGCCCTGTCACATAGATATATCGGCAAAAAGAAACTAAACACAAAATATAGTATGACTGCAGGGCAAGACTTGACGTTTTACAGACGAGCACATTTCAGGCTGACTGTGTGGAGGTTTCCCGGTGTTTCAGAAAGAACACAAAGAAACGTAACTTTTGCTTTTTCATTTTTGCAGCTGCGCAATCAAACCTAATTACATCTGTTTGTAGACGCCGATACCAACATTGCTGTGGCTTGGAGCAGCATAACCATCGCACACACACACCTTCTTGTACCTTCATCTTCTTTCTTCAGCCCCTTTTACACACCTTGTTAAATATGGGCCTGTTGTGGCTCTGTTGCGCCTCACCGTCCGTGTAAATATGTCGCAGAGGCAGAATGGAGCGTAAATTTGCATCTCTGAGATGGCGCTGGAGTTAGTACCGGTGGTGAATCAAGAGTCTGTGTAAACGGAACAATGAAACAAGGCTCTGACATTAGAAGCTAACCCAAACAAGCAGACTAACACCTGTGAATGTTAGTAACTTGAGGAGACGGCACGTAATTCACTGGCTGTTTGCCCTCCGAGCACAGGACAAGATCATTCGGCTCATAACCGGAACATTAAATAATTCTTAATACGATGTTATGCCATCGGTCACGGAGTGCTGCTGTGTCCCACACCTCTATCATTCGAGAACTTTTTATCTTAAATTTGACTTTCTACCTAAAATCACACTTTGAGGTGGCCCCTATCACGGAGTTGTGGCGTTCTGTGTCAATAAATAAAGTCGGTGAATGCTACATTGCACCGTGTGTTAAAAGGCTTTTTATCTCTCCTAACTATCAGAACTAATTACCTAACCCTCACCAAAAACCCAAATGTAACCTAACCCCTAGAACCAGGTCTAAGGCCTCAAAATAACCATTTAAAGTTGTTACTACATCAAAAATGCCCTCACTTTCAACACCTTTGCCCATTCTGTGTTTTTTTTCTCACCGCGTAGCAAGTACACACACGTACACACATATCTTCGATGAGAGTAACAGCAGTTAAGTGACAAAAAGAGGAAGAAGAGATGCAATCATATAATCAGACTTGAGACTTGTAGTGTTTGATTAGCAACAGTGGGCCTGGACATAATCTATGGTAGGAGTGACGTGTCCTTAGCACTGTTTAAATTAGCTAAGAATACCCTAATACCATTGGTTATATACAACAGGTTCACTTTCATCTATTCCCACTGAGACAGAGTTGCTATTGGTTGGCTTTTTATCCTCCTGCATGCAACGATATGGTTGCTCGAGTCCGTCGTGAATGCAAACAGCGCAGTCTGTAATTAGACGACAGCTGATTCCAGACTCATCATAACACTGTGGTAATGATATCAGTTTAAACGCTAATTGTTATTGTGATATGAACACTACCGTCTGTCTCAGGCATGCAGACCCGGACTTGAATGACCTGAAAATACAAAACGAGGCCCATTTGTTATCTGCCCTTAATGTGGTGAATATCACACTGCCAAGATTATTTAGGTTTCTATTATTTACCTCAGTTCTAAATGTCAGTGTACTTTTAATGCTCCTAATAAATGAATAAGCCTGTAGACTGTACAATTAATTTAGATTCATTATAACAAAGCATGAAAGTGGACTGGTGGTAGTGCTGTGGAACTTTAAACCCCTCCTCGTATTAATGGTTAATGGTTCAACTATTTTTTTTTTTCTTTCTTGTGACACTACAGACATGACCAAGTCTGCATTTATGTATGTATGAATGTATGCATAGTTGAATAAGAGGCAATCGGGAGGAAGGAGTGTCTGTTATAATGGAAGCATGCATATCAGTCTCCTCTGTGTCCGGAAGAGTGACCAAAGATTATATCTCCCTCTGTTGTTTTTATTTTTTTATTTATTTATTTCTACAGGATATATTATATACACTGGGGTCTGCATCCATGATATAAATGTAACATAAAGTATAATATAACACAACATAATATATTTAAAAAAGGCCCAGCAATGATCGCATGTGTGCGACACATACCCTTCCAAACAGTATAATAACAGTTTAAATGAAAGAGGCAAGAAGAGAGCGAGCATGTTTGCAAATATTTGTGAGGAGGGAAATAAGTTCAACTCATTTGTCGAGCCTCGGAGATCCAGTCGAATGCTGGTGTGAAATCCCGAGTATGACTCTAATTGTTTACAAATGAAAAAAATCACAGCGTAGCTTGAATTTGCTCTTCGGTTATGATGAATGAGCTCCAGGCTTTAAACCGAACTGCATGACTTTCTGTTACTGTTCTGAAGGAAAATGTTAAAAATATGATACTAGAATCATTTTTGTTTTTATTTATTTATTTTTCCCCCCAAAACAATTCAAGCTTTAGCCACAGGCAGACTTGTTTGCTCCGAGTTCAGTACTTTATTATCAATATCGGATGATATCTGACGTTCAGAAAAGCAAAAATTGAGTCGGATACAGGTTGTAAATAATTTACATTGTTACACGCTCAATTGGAGATAGTGGAGATAAACATACATTTTACTTTGTATCTCTATCTTATCATTCACTCACAAGTTATGTTCAGTGTTTCATTATTTTCACTGTCATGTATGAGATTGCGTAGTGCAGACTGCCATTCTTGTCACTGCACACTGAACAAGACTTTCCAATAACCTGAAGCAAGCATGAAATGAGGTATGATGGCATTTCAGTGTTGAGATTTTGTACATAACACAGTCAAGTTGTTACAAATGTTGGCTACTGGAGATCATGGATTTTACCCTCCTCCAATTACTATCATGCATGAATAAACGTAGCCAGCTTTTATAAGGCTGCAGTTGCTGCAGTTAGCTATGCTAAGCTAGTTATGGTTTGCTACTTCTTCTCGACACTCATTGAGATAGGAAGAAGAAGGCCGTCGGTGGTGGTTACCAAGGTTGTGATGTTCATGTGACAAGCTGATATTGGTCCATTTATCAGGCTCCACCCACTGTGCCTTAGCGCCCAGTCGAGGGCGGAGTCTGTGCGAGCTGAGGTGTGGTTTTCTGGCTCACTCGGCTGCTCAAAATGTGGTCGGGGTCAGAATCTGTAGTTCGGTCTTGGAGATTAACACATGGTGGTAATAAAGTAGACGTTAAAGCAGGGTCATCAGGGGGCCATGGCTACGTCTCGAGTGAGAAATCGCAACCTATCAGTAAAACGACCGGATGCTAAATGCATTCACATATTGTCGTACATGTGTAGCTGGAAATTTGACTCTTATATTAAAAAGCTTAAATGCCAGTAGGGTTTCAAAATGACGGTGCGGAGATAGTCGTGTTTAATCCTAAAGTTTTTACGTTTATAATTCTTTTCGTCCAATTTAGCCAACGATAAACAGAGTCATGAATCAACTGCCGGTGTGTAGATGGGCACGCAGGAGGGTTTCTCTGCCAGATTCAACTCTCAGTGCCCCCTTTTATCAAAATAGGTCATTTCTGAAACCGAGCAGCTAACATAGCTGTGCCCATAAAGTCAATCAAAGCAGAGGTTTCAAAGCAGCCGGTTCAGAAACCAAAGAGAGGACTTGTTCTCGGTTTTAACATATAGTTATGCTATTGTAACCTTGGTTCTATAAGCTCTACAAATGGTCCTTGCCCCTCAACGTGTTGCTTGCTGAATAGGTGGAGGGATTTTGCTTCTATGTTCCTCTCAAAAAACAAAAACTAATGCACTTCTATTAATATACCACAAATCTGCTACTGTGCTTAAACATAAAGTATTGGCTTTGGTTCTTTTTCGGATTTATCTATCTAATCTATTCATTTTTACAGACCTTTAGGCTTTGTTTCTCCATCTGTAACGGCAAATGATATACAATATTTACGAAATACACCGCATGATTTATGGTAGCTATGAGTTTGTTTTTGATTCCATATCTGTTTTTTGCCACCCTGCACAAGCCCCAAAACCAAAACACTGACAGCATGGGACAGCAAATGGCGTTCTGCGCCTGCTTTAGAAAAAAAGTTCCTTTATAGAATACATGAATAGAGCCAACAAGCTCTGACGCTTAGTGACAAGAATGTTTATGAGGTAAAACGTGTGCAGCCCTGTGGGTTTACAAGACATTTGGATTCATTGTCTGTTTGAATGTGCTCAGAATTCCCCCCATGAGCTCAGCGTGCTGTAGAAATAGCTCTGCTGTTGTCACTATTTGTTATCAGAGACTTTGGATGGATCGCCTGCTCCCAACAGTGGCTGCATCACGGCTGACAACATTTTTCAGCGCTTGCTGGACTTTAAAGCTAAAAGGCGCCTGAAAGACGAAATGGTGTTTGGAGGATAACATAAGTCTGCGCTGGTATTGTTTTAGTCATTGTCACACAGGGAAGCGCACATGTTTATTCAACGTCCTCCACTCACCATCCTTTCTATGGAATTATTTATTATGACCTTTAAGTCCTTAGTCCTTTAAAACCTGCTGATGGCATCCAATTCAGGCACATGAACCATGAATCGCTCTAGCAAATGATCACCTTCAGTTTCACTCAAAATTCCAATTCTAGTTATTATTCTTATTTTCTAAATATTACATTTTCTTTTTTACATTTTGGTTGTAAGCACCGGGACATACAAAGCCAACAATTAATTGTCAGCGTAGCCTTTCGTCGTTGATGTTCTTGGGTTCGGCAATGAGTGAGATCACTCTAACTGGCTGTTCAGTTTAACAAATGAGTACAAGCGTTTGGTGTGGAGCTGCGTTCTGGATAAAAGGTGCTGGACGGTGTTTCAGACAACATCCTTCTCATTCAGGATACAGCATTTCACTCACTGACAAAGACTTTGCCCAGGATGTAACACAGGATGGGATAAACTGGGCTTCCACTGGGCTGCATTTGTGAAACAGCAGCAACAGGTTTGTCAGTCAACATTCCATCAATTGTGGTGCTAGAGGTCCCAGAATTTAACCAGCTTGAGATCTTGAGCATATCAATCCCTCTGTTTAAAAAAAAAAAACAAAAAAAAAAAACTGGTAATGATTTGTGAAGTAGTTTTTGAGCTACTTTATTCACAAACATGCACAACTGAACAAGGGCAAAACAATAGCCCCACTGTTTAAAGAATAGATTCGTCTTTATTATCAATTAAATTTAGAAATAATGGGACAATACTGTAAATACTGCTTGATAAAATGCAACCAAATTCCAGCAGTGCTTAAAGACATCAAGGCTCTATAAAGCTGCTGCTGATTCTTCTTCTTTCTCCAAAACCCAAACAAAAAATGAAAATAGTTGGTTGGCACGCTGTTATCGTGTCTGTAGTATTGCAGTGTGAACAGGGTGTCACCATCCTGATGCCATTCGAAGTGATTTATTGTTTACTGCAGACTCTCAATATAAGCAATTGAATTTGTTGTTCAGAAAACAAATATAACAACAGATTAGTGACTGATAGTGACTGCTGTGAAAATACCCTTGTAAATGTCTCATTACATTTCTTTTTATTGTTATTACACGGAGGAAGCACGGCAATATTTTAGTAATGGTAAGCAGAAATTTGAATGGAGTTCGGCTGATATTGGTTCCTAATCTTTTCCACATAATTTGGAAATCAACTTTTGAAATCACATTTCACATTCACAACCCATCATTGTCAATATGATTTACAGCTTTATTTATGTTTCCTTTTAAAAAGAGGGACAGATATACGCTGTCCAGGCCTGCCATGAGCTTTATGTTAAGGTTAAAGAACAGATGTCTATAGCCCTGGACAAAACATTTCATGTTTATTTCATCGCAGCACTGCCTGAGAGTCCAGTTTAATTATTTATAGCTTAAGTTATGCAGTTTTATTTCTTCAGGATATTAATTTCTTTTTCAAACTTTGGCAATGTTGGAATAATTATATAATATGTTATAATAATTATTGGAATTAAAAGAATCATTTAAGAAGAAACACCATAGATGCTGGAATGTGTAAATATTGGAGATTTTTACTTGAAAAATTAAGTTTAATGTAGAAAAGAGACTCATTTTCAAAATAGTTAGTAAAAATTGTCTTTAACCTGACTAATTGATTGATAAAGTAGTTACATGAGATTGTATTATTATGATATCGTAGTCTAAGTTTTTCAGAGGCTTATAACAACAAATGCCAATAATTTCTGTGAGAATATATTGCCAAACAAAAGTAAGAGTCATACAGGCATAGCACTGACATAGTCACCCACAGGTACACCTAGAATCTGTACAAGACATCCACAGTCTGATTTGTTGGCCAGTGGGTGGTTAGATTTCCATGTAGACAGTGATGATGCATGACATGACAGTCTGGGAACAGATTTTACACCCAATGTTCAAATAATGTCATTCGCTGCTTGTATGGCCAACCGTTCCCTTATCTTTTAGGCCAACCACTGCCATTTCTGTCAAAAGTAAAAAAAAAAAACAGCTGGGGGGGAAAAAAAAAAAAGGTTTCAAACATTGACTTATCACTCCCCGGCCACTTGCCCCTCCACTTTCGCGTGCTCTCGAGACAGACTTTACTGTGTTTTTGCTTGCTTGCTGCAGCATTTTGTGGATTATTAGCTCCAGTGCATTTACAACCCTTCAGGGACATCTTTGCATGACACAAAATGTGATAAAATGGTTTAATTTGAAAACCTGAGCGTTTAAAGTCAACCTCTTCTAGAACCAAAATCAATTGTATTCTTTTTCTTTTTTCGTATATAAGTCCACCGGAACAGTTTGCTGCACGGTGTAGTGATGTACTTAACAGGATAATCCTCAAAGGAATCAAATCCTGTTTCATTTCATATTTCATGTGTTGCTTGAATGAAGCGCTAGAATGAAAAACAGCCGGGACTTCAATAAGAACCGAGTTGACTGAGGGCTGTAATCAGAGCTGATGTCATCAGGCCTAACGTACCGTAGGTCTAATTCAACGGTATTGATTGAGATCATTTTTTCTATAATTGTTTGATAAGTGGTTTATTTTTACAAAACTGTGAGTCCACAAAGGTTCATGCAGCCTCATTCTTGTTCTTGACTCTGACAGGAGGTTGAAGGAGGTTGTTCACGAAAAGAAATGGAATGAACTTTTTTCTCTTGTTTGTATCTGATGGTGCTTTCATGAGCTTCTTTTCGAGGTTGACTGTAAATGCTACATCACAGAGTTCCCACAGATTGTCCATCACACTGCTTCCCCTTTGTGTGAAGTTCAAAGTTCAAACTACCTTTATTTGTCAATTCCGCCATATGTTCCACCCATACAGAGGATTGGAATTGGGTTTCTCTCAGATCCACGGAGCAGCAAGTAAACATTAGAAAATGAGGGCAGACAGAAACTGTGGCTGTTGATCTCAGAAACGCAATGACATCATCAACCCTGTTGCCCACTTTTCCAGATCAATTGTATTTGGCATCATTCTGTTTGTGCTATTTAGCTTATGTCCATCATCACAATAATATGTACCAAGTCACAAATGATTCTGCCTTTGAAGCCCAAAGTTCAGAGACAGAAAGTCTGATTAGTTGGTTTCCATGGTTTATTAAACCATGAATCATATCTGCGGTTTACTTCCCCTCTAAATACACTGTGGACTGAAAATAATCTAATGAACTATTACTGTTATGATTTTTGTGATGATTGGGGTGTGAGTTTCTCAACTGTAAAATGAATAAGTAAATAAAATAAAATCAAATTTAGAATATAGATTATACACTTGTGTGTGTGAAGTGTGACACCAACTGTTCTGTACAGTGAATTACTATGAAACTAGAACTAAGAAAGTACTATGAAATTTCGTGAACAGATTAAAAAAAAGTGAAAAAAGATAATGATTTGGGATTTATTGCAGTTGAGTTTGAGGAAATTGCTTTGCATCCAGGTTTTTACATGAGTGATGCAGTTTGTGAGCGAATGGCAGGAGAGATGTCACGTTTCAATGTCAAATTCAAAAATTATTCACGCACAGAGAAGCAGAGGTAACTGTTTAAACACACACACACACACACACACACACATTATACATGAATAAGACAGATTGGTGGGGGGTCGGCAACGAGTGGGCAGAGCTGTGTGGAGGGTTTTGTCACGTGAGGAAGCGACAGGAAAAGGAAGGGGAGGGAGAAGGGTAAGATAGGGAGGTGGGAGGTTTCAGATGGACGTACTTGCTGCTGACGCCTGACGTTATCAGTGTGCGCCACTGTCTTTTCTTCTTCCACCATTATTTCTTGCATCGGTTCTCTTTCTGCCGTTCTTTTCTCTCTCCTCAATCCTCTTCACCTCCTCCTGCGTCTTCTCCTCTTCTTCTCCACCTGGTCTTGCCATTGTCGTAAGTTGTGAGCTGCGGTTAATTTGTCACATTTATTCATTTCGAAATGTTTTGATACTAAATCACAGGATGGGTTTGAGAAGGGGGCGGGGGTAGACAGGTCCCTCCTATGTTTTGAATAGGGACTGCAGTACCTATATTAAACACTGGGTGTCAGGGTTACAGATTGTTCCTTTAAAGCTAGAGGTCTACACTTCAGTTAACCCAGCTTGATCATTTTTTATTTAAATCAGTTCAAAATATTCGTGTTCCTAACTGTATATGTTTATCAGTTTTGTATTTTCATCTCACTCTACTGGAGACGTTGGGCTGTTTATGCTGGATGAGTTTCTGTCCTGATTGATAGGTTGTTATCCAAGATCTCTGCTCCTCCCCTCTGTTATTTAGACACACAGAGTTTACTTATCACAACATTTCCTGAAATGTTAATCACTCACAGCCTGATAGGGAAGAGTTTCAGAAATTCTCTGATTTTTATTCTTTTTTCCAGTAGTTGGTGTGAGTCATATCCCTCCAGCCTTCAGTTCTCACTGGTGTCCACTGCAACAAAAGCATTACTAGTGTCTCATGAGTAAACATGGTAAAATTAGGTTTACACTCCCAAGCTGGACAAGGTTTTTATTATAACAAGGATGTTATTGACATATCTGTTCTAATGAATGTGTCTTTCAAAACACCAATTAACGGTCTCCTTTATCGCACAACCCAACAATTTTCTCCTTAAAACTTAACATTCTTTTATACAATTAGTCCCTCACTGCTCCGTTTCAACAGGAAATATATCAAGGTATTTTCTGTTAATGATGCCATCTCTTGGGAGGTTGTAAAGCTCACTAGCAAGATTGCTGATCTTCAAGATGTAAACAAGCCACTCTGAGGATTAAGTAGAACCCCTCTGGCACTCTGCTGCTGGACTGATTTATGTTGCACATGACCAAGAATCCTCATGGGCCCTGAAAGCTAATTATATTTTTTAGGCCGACAGAACTGGGATAAAGGAAACAAAACATAAGAGGATGACTGATATAAATTGAGTAGTGAGGAACTCAGGAGGGAAAACATGGAGGGGAAGTATGGCCCCTGCCCAGTGCTCCTTTCAGGGAGCAAGTTTAACCTCCTCCAAATGAAAAAGAACTCAGTTGTACAAAGGAAACACTCAGTGCTCAGCCACTCAAGCTGTTCGCCAACTTCAATCCAAGAGACTGAGAGAACCCTGTCGATATATTTTGTGGAGTGGTGCTCAGCGAACACCGTACAGCTCACTCGTTTCGTTTCGTTTCGTTTTCTGCCCCTTATCCGGGTCTGGGTCGCGGGGGTAACAGCCTGACCAGGGAGATCCAGACACTCCTCTCCCCAACTCCTTCGGGGGGACACCAAGACGTTCCCAAGCCAGCCGAGAGATGTAATCTCTCCAGCGTGTCCTTGGTCTGCCCCGGGGTCTCCTCCCGGATGGGCATGCCCGAAACACCTCCCCAGGGAGACGTCCAGGAGGCATCCTGACCAGATGCCCGAACCACCTCAACTGGCTCCTCTCAACGCGGAGGAGCAGCGGCTCTACTCTGAGCTCCTCCCGGATGTCCGTGCTCCTCACCCTATCTCTAAGGCTGAGCCCAGCCACCCTGCGAAGGAAGCTCATTTCGGCCGCTTGTATTCGCGATCTCATTCTTTCGGTCACTACCCAGAGCTCATGACCATAGGTGAGAGTTGGGACGTAGATTGACCTGTAAATTGAAAGCTTTGCCTTCTGGCTCAGCTCTCTCTTCACCACAACGGACCGCTTCAGCGTCCGCATCACTGCCGACGCTGCTCCAATCCGTCTGTCAATCTCCCGCTCCATTTTCCCCTCACTCGTGAACAAGACCCCGAGATACTTGAACTCCTCCACTTGGGGAAGCGACTCTCCCCCGACCCAGAGTGGGCAATCCACCCTTTTCCGGCTAAGAACCATGGCCTCAGATTTAGAGGTGCTGATTCTCATCCCTGCCGCTTGACACTCAGCTGCAAACCGTCCCAGTGAGAGCTGGAGGTCACTGTTCGATGAGGCCAACAGGACCACGTCATCTGCAAATAGCAGAGACGGAATCCGGAGGCCACCGAACCCGACTCCCTCCGCCGCTTGGCTGCGCCTAGAAATTCTGTCCATAAAAATTATGAACAGAACCGGTGACAAAGGACAGCCTTGGCGGAGACCAACCCTGACTGGGAACGGGTCTGACTTACTGCCGGCAATGCGAACCAAGCTCTGACTCCGACAATACAGAGATTGAATAGCCCGTAACAAAAGGCCATCTACCCCATACTCCCGGAGCACCCCCCACAGGATACCTTGGGGGACACGGTCATAAGCCTTCTCCAGATCCACAAAACACATGTGGACTGGTTGGGCAAACTCCCATGCCTCCTCCAGTACCCTCGTGAGGGTATAGAGCTGGTCCAGTGTTCCACGGCCAGGACGAAAACCACATTGCTCCTCTTGAATCCGAGGTTCAACTAGCAGCCGCACTCTCCTCTCCAGCACCCTGGAGTAGACCTTCCCAGGGAGGCTGAGGAGTGTGATTCCCCGGTAGTTGGAACACACCCTCTGGTGCCCCTTCTTGAAAAGGGGGACAACCACACCTGTCTGCCACTCCAAAGGCACAGTCCCCGATGTCCACGCAATGTTGCAGAGGCGTGTCAACCATGACAGCCCTACAACATCCAGAGCCTTCAGGAGCTCGGGACGGATCTCATCAACCCCCGGGGCGCTGCCGCTGCGGAGTTGTTTGACAGCCCCGGCGCCCTCGACCCCAGTGATGGGAGAGCCCAGCCCCAAGTCCTCCGGCTCTGCCTCTTCTTCAGAATGCGTGTTGGTGGGATTGAGGAGATCTTCGAAGTATTCCTTCCACCGCCGAACTATAGACTCAGTTGAGGTCAGCAACTCCCCTCCCACACCGAAGACCGTGTGGACGGGGTTCCGCTTTCCCCTCCTGAGTCGCCGAACAGTTTGCCAGAATTTCTTCGGCGCCGACTGGAAGTCTTGTTCCATGGCCTCACCAAACTCCTCCCACCCTCCGGGTACCCAACTCTCCTCTCCCCTCCGGAGTTAGGAGGGGGGTTCAATGTCTCCAACCCTGTCGATATATTTTGTGGAGTGGTGCTCAGCGAACACCCTACAGCTCACTCTGTCAATAAAACTCAAGGAGCTGTTGCTGATTTTAGAAGAACAGGGTGCACGCAGCTTTCATTTCATCGTTGACATAAATGAATAAATAAATAACGCTGGATGATGCGTTTCCTGCCACTGCACAAAAAACGAAGCCAAACTCTCCTTGATTTGTGGGTTACAGTGTTGCACTGGGGATCTAATTTGGATCCAGAGTCTGGGTTGCAGTGATTGGGTCATAGACTCATGGTATTGACCTTCGGATTTTGTGAGCTTGGCTAAACTGTCAATTAGGAGGTTTTACCTGGTTTTCCACTGTGTCAATAACCTAGTTACAACCAAAGTGTTTAGAAAAATAACAACTGAACATACATCAACGTAATTAAAAATCACACAAGCCATCTTTGAACAAAAAGACAAAGCATCAGAGCAGGTATGTGGTGGGCGAAATAAGGCCCCACACCCAGAGGGAAGGTATTTTGGCTTCACTTTTGTCATCCATATGTACAGTATGTACAATAGTCAATGGCCTCTATCAGTGGCGCTGGTTTTGGGATCTTGGAATTCACCATCACAGAGAACCTTTCATTATTATCACACATCTCCACAATGGAACAGAACGTTCTGCAACAAGTGTTTTTCTTCGGGGCACTTACTAAATGCTCATCCCCAGAGAATCAGTGATATTGCTGCTTTAAGGAAAAGGTATTGATCTATGCTACCACCTTGAGTAATGCACAGTACTCTAGAGTACAAGGCCCCTGTCTTTGTTCTGGAGGAGCAATTGATTTGTTGAAGCGCAAAAACAATGCATGCCATAGTGAACCCAACTGAACCGTCATTTTGTGGTGAAAACGGGGCTTAAGAGAGAAATGGGAATGGTTGTGCTGAAGTTACACGTACTTTACAGCTGGCGCACTCCCAAGTTGAGCCTAAATTGTCATTGCTCCGACTTTTTTTTTGTTTTTGGAAACTGTCTTTCTCTCATTTTACCAAGCCTAATTGCTTTTAGTGTATTTTAGTTAGTTACCTAAGCAATCTTTGTGGCGAGATCTTCCCCTCCTTGGAGGCACCTCTGCACTTAGGCTCCTTTAATTAGCCCATATATAGGCTTTGTGTCTTGCATTTTCTTGTGGGAGAAGGGACATGATAAAATAAAAGCTTCTGTGAGTGCTGTTCAGCGAAAAATGGTTAAATTGCCCAGGATTAAAATTATTGTGTCAGGAGAGCAGACTCTGGAGGATCAGTGCTGACGTAAAGGTCTGACTTACAGCAGCCCCATGTCCTTTGTTGCACAGTGTTCACTACCACAGTTCATTGATTGAATGACCCACAACCCTGGCTCATGACTTGCCTGTGTAGCCTCTCAGAGAGCACAAAATGTATTGGCAGGCTGCCTTGTTGCAGAGGTACGTCAGCCAGTATGAGGGCCGAGTTATGTGTAGTGAGCTAGAATGGCTGTTCTTGGATTCTTCCTCCTGTGCTTGCTCACATGGAGATGCACTTGTTTGCCACAGTCCTGCTGCACGAGGTTCAGGAGAAAGGCGGATCAGTGTTTGTACAATACTTCAAGTAGAAACTCTGCCAAAACTTTGCCAAGTGTTTTAAACTTGCGTGACCTTGATCCAAACATTGTGGGAAGTTTATCTATTGGCACCAGGAGTGCATTCTCTCCTTTTTTTTTTTTTTATCACAGCTACTTTTAATATAGCTGCTGGAGGCACGGCAGTAACGCTTCATGAGATTTGCACTCAAAACAAACATTTTAGTGAGTCTGTGAGAGACTTCCCGCTTCCTTAGAAGTGTGACTACACACATATTTGGAAAATGGTAAATGGGACACTAAATGACACAGTGATGACAGTGTGACAGTTGCTTCTTCATAACAGCTAATTCTCAGACCCATTCCTTGTTTATGCCAATACAGACATAAATTTGGTGCTGTTACCATCACTGTTAGTGGTGGAACAAGACGACCTCTTGATTCTTCCTTCGTATCTTCACACAAAAGTCTGAGATCCACAGAACTTCAGTGGGTCCACTTCGAACCGTCGGTGTGAAAGGGGCTTGTTGTGCCTCTGTACGATCACATCGGTATGTGCTCTACATCTGCGTATGAGCCGGACTGAACTATAGAAACGCAACATGAAAAACAGGAATCTTTGCCGGCAGCTCTTTGAAGCTTTATCGAGGCACAGTGGTGTTGAAATACATGCACACCGGAACGACCATGATAACCCGCTGGTACTGAAAAGGTCAGCAATATTTATCAGCTTCCCGTCTCAGTTGGGTGTGTTAGCATTAACATTTGGAGCACTAAGCATAAACTGCAGCTGAAGCTGATGAAAATTCTATTAGTTCTGCAGGTGTATTGTTTCAATGGAAAGTACTGTGTGATATTGATAGAACTACATGTTAGGTTAAGGGAATTTAATGAAAATTAATGAAAATTTACTGAAATACTTCCACCCAAGACATTTTTTCCTGCAAACATGAGTGTTTGTACGAAACATTGGGTTAGTCCACACGGGAGACGTTGCAGTATTTCACAGAACCAGTGTGAACGTTGAATTGCCGGTAGCATCAGAAGAGAAGTCTGGGGGTCAAACAAGACAGCAGGTTTGATTATAGGGGTCAACACACTAGACATTTTTTCCTGCAAACATGAGTGTTTGTACGAAACATTGGGTTAGTCCACACGGGAGACGTTGCAGTATTTCACAGAACCAGTGTGAACGTTGAATTGCCGGTAGCATCAGAAGAGAAGTCTGGGGGTCAAACAAGACAGCAGGTTTGATTATAGGGGTCAACACACTGTTGGGCGGTAAGCGTATTGCGTCACTTCCTGTTGTTTGTGTCTGGTCGTCTTGCTGTACCTTGCTAACTATCTGACGACATTAATTGTTTAACTGCTGTGTATTGAAAGTGTAAACCCTGTACTTAAGCACCCTTTAGCCCGCTCTCATTTTAGTGAATTTATCGCTACTCTTCCAACCGTTCTGTGTCGTGCTAACCAACTCAGGTATTGTACCTGGCGCACAGCAATGGCTTCTCCCTCTCGTTCTCCTCTCTCTTGCTCAGTGTGTCACATGTTTAGTTATTCCTCTGCCTCATTTAGTGATAATGGTACCTGTACTAAGTGTAGTTTATTTGCTGCGTTGGAGGCGAGGCTTAGTGATTTGGAGGCTACGATCCGCACCTTGCAAACCAAACCAGTAGCTTCGCTAGCTAGCCAGCCCCCATTAGCCGGTGCGGGTCGACTGAGAGCAGCTCCCGAGCAGTCGGGAAACCAGGGAAGTTGGGTGACTGTTCGAAGGAAGCATAGTCCTAAGCAGAAGCCCACGGTTCACCACCCACCCGTTCACGTTTCCAACAGATTTTCCCCACTCAGTGACGCACCCGCTGAGAAACCAACTCTAGTAATTGGCAGCTCTATTTTGCGAAACGTGACATTTTCCACACCAGCGGCCATAGTCAAATGTATTCCTGGGGCCAGAGCGGGCGACGTGGAATCAAATTTAAAGCTGCTGGCAAAAAGTAAACGTAAATACAGTAAGATTGTAATTCATGTCGGCGGTAATGACGTTCGGCTACGCCGGTCGGAAGTCACTAAAGTTAATGTTGAGTCGGTGTGTGCTTTTGCCAAAACACTGTCGGACTCCGTAGTTTTCTCTGGTCCCCTGCCTAACCTGACCAGTGACGATATGTTTAGCCGCATGTCGTCGTTCAACCGCTGGCTGTCGAGGTGGTGTCCAGCAAACGACGTGGGTTTCATTGATAATTGGCAAACTTTCTGGGGAAGACCTGGTCTAATGAGGAGAGACGGCATCCATCCTACTTGGGATGGAGCTGCTCTCATTTCTAGAAATATGGCCAGATTTATTAGTCAGCCAAATTGACAATTCAGAGTTGAGGCCAGGAAGCAGAGTTGCAGTCTTACACGCTTCTCTGCGCTTCCTTTAGAGTCATCCACCTACAACCCCATAGAGACTGTGTCTGTCCCCCGTCCACATAAATTCACTAAATTCACTAAATCAAATAAGAGTTCACATAGGAACTTAATAAAAATCAACACCACTAATGAGGCAGTTTACAAAGTAAAGAGACTTAAATGTGGACTCTTGAATATCAGATCCCTATCATCTAAAGGTGTATTAATAAATGAGCTTATATCAGATAACAATATTGATTTATTCTGCCTTACTGAAACTTGGCTGTGCCAAGACGAATATGTAAGTCTTAATGAATCCACTCCTCCCAGTCACATTAACACACACATTCCCAGAGACACTGGCAGAGGTGGTGGAGTTGCAGCCATTTTCAATTCTGCCCTATTAATAAACCCTAAGCCCAAACAAAAATTTAGTTCATTTGAAAATCTCATTCTTAGCATTTCCGATCCAACCATGAAAACTCCAATTATGTTTGTTATAGTGTATCGAGCACCTGGACCCTACACTGAATTTTTATCTGAATTTTCAGAGTTTCTCTCAGCTTTGGTCCTCAAAACAGATAAAGTCATTATTGTAGGTGACTTTAATATCCATGTAGACATTGAAAACGACAGCCTTGGTACGGCATTTCTCTCACTATTAGATTCATTCGGCTTCTGTCAGTGTGTACAAGAATCAACACACACTTTTAATCACACCCTTGATCTTGTTCTGACATATGGCATTGAAATTGAGCATTTAAATGTCTCTGCGCAAAATCTGCTTTTATCAGATCATTATCTTCTAACATTTGAATTTCTGCTCATCAACTATAAACCAAGAGTCACTAGTTATTATAGCAGATGCATATCTGAGGACACTGTTGAAAATTTTAAAGAAATTATTCCCTCTGCATTAATTTCAGTGCCATATCCCAAAATAACAGAGGAGTCATATCTTAAATTTAGCCCCTCCCAGCTTGATCACCTTGCCGATTTCACTGCCGGCTCTCTACGTGCTTCACTCGATTCCATTGCCCCAGTTAAAAAGAAAACAAAACCAGTAAAGAGACTAGCTCCGTGGTATAATCTTAACACTCGCAAGTTAAAACAGAAAACTCATAAACTTGAAAAGAAATGGCGTTCCACTAAACTGGAAGAGCCACACATGGCCTGGCAGGATAGCCTTAAAGTATACAGGAAGGCCCTTCGCCGAGCAAGAAAAGACTACTATTCAGCGTTGATAGAAGAAAACAAGAATAAGCCCAGGATCCTTTTCAGCACTGTAGCCAGGCTGACTGAGAGCCATCATTCTATTGAACCATGCATTCCTAGAGCCCTCACCTGTAATGATTTTATGAACTTCTTCAATAATAAAATTAGACTTATCAGAGAAAATATCCTACACTCCACAGATTCCAGTTCAGCAACAGGAATTATAGAGGCTGTTATTAGTCCTGATGTGTGTTTGGAAAGCTTCCATCCAATTGACCTTAAGGAACTAACGACAACATTATCTTCATCTAAATCATCAACCTGTATACTAGACCCCATACCTACTAGGTTGCTCAAAGAGGTTTTACCCCTAATTAGAAATCCACTACTAAACATTATCAATCTATCCCTTGTAACAGGTTATGTGCCCCAGTCATTTAAAGTAGCTGTAATTAAACCGCTCCTAAAAAAACCTACCCTAGACCCAGAAGTTTTAGCCAACTATAGACCAATATCCAACCTCCCCTTTCTTTCAAAGATTCTAGAGAAAGCAGTAGCGAAACAACTATGTGGCTTTCTTCAGTATAATAGTCTATTTGAAGAGTTTCAGTCAGGTTTTAGAAAGCATCACAGCACAGAAACGGCATTGGTAAAAGTTACAAATGACCTCCTCACTGCATCTGATGCGGGACTTATCTCTATACTAGTCTTATTAGATCTTAGTGCAGCTTTTGACACTATCGATCATCACATCTTACTACAGAGGATGGAACACCAAATTGGCATTAAAGGATCTGCTCTAAGATGGTTTAAGTCCTACCTATCTGATAGATATAATTTTGTTCATGTTAATGATGAATCATCAAGATATGACAAGGTTAGTCATGGAGTCCCACAAGGTTCTGTGCTTGGACCATTACTATTTACTCTATATATGCTTCCTGTAGGTAAAATTATTAGAAAGCACTCCATACATTTTCACTGTTATGCAGATGACACACAACTATACTTATCAATGAAGCCAGATGAAACCCATCAGTTAGCTAATCTACAGTCATGTCTTAAGGACATTAAAAACTGGATGTTTCATAACTTTTTAATGTTAAACTCTGACAAAACTGAAGTCATTGTGCTGGGCCCCAAACACATTAGAGACTCATTATCCAGCAACATAGTTAATCTGGATGGCATTGCCTTGGCCTCCAGCACCACTGTCAGAAACCTGGGTGTTATCTTTGACCAGGAGCTGTCTTTTAAATCACATGTTAAACAGATTTCAAGGACCGCCTTCTTTCACCTCCGTAACATTGCTAAAATCCGGCACATCCTGTCTCAACAAGATGCAGAAAAACTAGTTCATGCGTTTGTTACTTCCAGGCTGGACTACTGTAATTCTTTATTTTCAGGTTGCCCTAACAAAATTTTAAAAACTCTTCAGTTAATCCAAAATGCAGCAGCGCGTGTACTGACTAGAACTAATATCAGAGACCATATTTCCCCCATACTGGCTTCTCTGCACTGGCTCCCCGCTAAATTTAGAATAGAATTTAAAATCCTTGTTCTCACCTACAAAGCTATTCATGGTCAGTCACCATCTTATCTTGAACAGCTCATAGTACCCTATCGCCCATCCAGAACCTTACGCTCCCAGGATGCAGGGTTATTGGTGATCCCAAGAATTTCCAAAAGTAGAATGGGAGGCAGAGCTTTCAGCTATCAAGCTCCTCTCCTGTGGAACTATCTTCCAGTCTTGGTACGGGAGGCAGACACACTCTCTGATTTTAAGAGTAGGCTTAAAACCTTCCTTTTTGATAAAGCTTATAGTTAAGGCTGGCCTATCTAGCCCTTAGTTATGCTGCTATAGGCTTAGGTTGCTGGGGGAACACTCCCTGATTCACTGAGCTTTCTTCTCTCCCCCCTCTGACTCCGACTCCTTCTCTGCTCCTGTAAATGTCCATATCCTTACACTAACTTTACTTCTTCCCCGGAGTCGTTGTGCTTTACCATCCTGCAGGTTTTTCTAGGTCGCGGTGGGAGGTGCTGCTGTGGTCCTGCCTGATGCCCCCTGGCCACATTAGGAAAGGAGATCCTGTGACTTGGATCCTGTGACTTGGATCCTAGGCTGGATTTCCAAGTGCAAATCGGGACCCACAGATCACAATGGCTTCTTGGTCAATAGACTACACCTGCTTCTGGGCCACTACACTTCACCTATCCCTGGATTTACAGATTCTACATACTCTTGGACTCAGCAACACCCAGATCTTCCTACATGGAGTACAATGACTCCTGGACCAACAGAGTCCACCTGCGTCTGGATCACTAGACTTTCCATACATCCGGACTCATAAAATCCACAGACTCTGGGACTCATGGATGTTTTATGCATTCTAAATGAACTGTTGTTATCATGTTTTTGTGTTCTATACAAGTGACATCTGTGTCACGTCTGTCCGTCCTAGGAAGAAGGATCCCTCCCCTGTGGCTCTTCCTGAGGTTTCTTATTTTCCCTGTTTAGGGTTTTGTAAGTTTTTCCTCACCCGGTTTGAGGGTCTAAGGGCAGAGGATGTCACATCTGTACAGTTTGTCAAAGCCCAGTGAGATAATGTGTAAATTGTGATTTCGGGCTATACAAATAAAATTTGATTTGATTTGATTTGATTTGTTCTTACTCTGTGTTTATCGGCCGACTGCTATGTTTTTTTTCTCTCTCTGCCACTGACAAGGCCACTATGAGAAGGAAATTGGCAAACAAACCAGGTACTCAAGATGTGGTATTCAAATTGTTAGAGAGAAACTTAAAGAATAAGGAAAGGTCAAAGACAGCAAAAGGAGCAGAAGGACGAGAGAAAAACTTCACAGTCCCAGACGTTTCTGTAGAAGTGAAGCCACCAAGCCACCACTTTCTCTGAAAGGGCACACAGATTCTCACAGATTTTAATGAAGATCAGTGGAAATAATATTGAAAAATGTAAAAAAGACTTTTGCTTATAAAGGCCATTTTGTTCTGAACATTGTAGGGGTTTTTAATTCTCCTAGTGGCATCTTAAAAATATGTATTTTCATTTAAAATTTGCTGAAACTACGAAGGTTACTGCGGCTTAGGATTTTTGAACAAAACTTTATATATCACATAAATAAATGATATTGTGATATCATGCAGCCCTATTATAACTTTATAAATGTCATATGAATCAATATTATTGTATCCTATTATGATTTTTATTAAGACCATTATTATTGCTGTTATTACTATCTCCTATAATATTACAAAAATTGCTGCTAGAGCTACTACTGTTATTAACAGTAGTTATGTATCTGTTGCTGTTATTATCGTAGTAACTGTACCTTTGTCTCCATGTTCCATGAGATGACTTTCTTAATAATATAACTAGAATGTGACTTACATCAATGCTTTTGCAGTTGTTAATGGATACATTCTCCAATCTAATTGAGTGCTTGGCAACAGCATTCACCCATGCACACGCACATAAACACGGTATCTGCTCCAAACCCCGAAATAGGAGGAAGACTTACCTGAAAAACAGCACAAAGTTTTGTTTAATATAGGAAACTGATTGTCACATGTTTTGCCTTTTATCAACAAAATCGCATCTTCTGCAGTGTATGTGGCCATATTGGTATTTTATTACCAATTGAAAGCTGTCTTATGGACTTGCACAAGGCCAGTCTTTTATGAGTATGTAATGTTTAGAATATACTGTATTTCTCCACTGTAAAGCAACAGGAGTTACCTTGGTCTTTCTGCAGCAGAGCGTAAACTCTGTATCACAAAAGAGCAAGGCTACAGAGAAATGAGTATGAATGGAAGAATGGAACTACTATGTTGGACTGTACTTAACTAGAAAGAACTCTGAGCTCTCAGACTTTCTACCAAGGCTGAACTTCTCTCCCACATGTCGATACCTCTGCAAAACATGCGGCAGAACCTTTAATGGTGTTGCCCACTCCATTTTTGCCAAGCGTTGCATGCATTGTTTGTGGAGTTACAGGTAGAAATGTTGAACTTGGTGTAGCTGGGTGTTAATCTGCGCCTCTGTCACGGTTTTGCTTTCCAGGGGATAATAACGGATGGCCCAATCTTTTCGACAATTATTTTGGAATGCCCAGATCTGACGCTGTAGTCAAGTCTGATGTATGCCGTAAGTATTATAATATTCTCTATCAAAACTGTAAGTTATATGGTCAATTTCCGTTTGGTTTTTTTTACTTTCCTTGCAAATAATTTCCAGTCATCATTTTCTGTGTTTTTGTCCCATTTATTTGTTCTCTCTTACAGCAAATCGAAAGCTGCACATGTTTTTTGGGGGGGTTTTTTTCACAAAAAACAACCTCTTATTTTATTTGCTCTTTTACATTTCCAGACTCCTGCCAAGTTAACTCGATTGTCCAACCTCTTGCCTCTGGATGCTCCCAGATTTAGAGCCTTTGTCGGGGGTTAATGGTGTTTATTTGCAGCAATGTCCTCAAACCTTCACAAAGATCTTCTTTTAAAAACACCCTTTTAAAGTCCCGATGAATCCAGTTCAACGACAATCATTTTTGCAGAGACCTGGACATTGTTACTGACATCTCTGATGACTTTCCTTGTTAAGGGGTTTGTTATTTTACACTTGTGCCCACACTGAGGTTTGTTCATAGCTACCAATTGTAATTATTCCGTTTGATGCTCGCAATGATTTAACACACAGCTGGTTCTTTAGATCAGAAACAGAAACGGGTACAAGTACATCAGAACAATTGGAAACATGTTTGCAGCCGTGTAGCTGAAGGTGTATTCCTTTGCTTTTTGGCACTATTAAATTACTCATCAAGAAAGTAATAATTGTACGAGTTCCTCTCCTTTTAGCCTTCAAGTGCCACAAGCCCTGTTCACTTTAAACTATTACAGGTGTATTTTGAAAGCCAGACATTTCAATTTACTGCCATTCTCTCAAATAATTCACAGCCAATAGTAGTTTCAATACATTTGGTTAATCAAAATGTACTGAAAATGTAAGAATGACATTAGCGTTGGTGGAAAATGTTCTGTGTCCGTTCGGAGGCTAATCAATTTGACCTTAATTATATGTGGAAAGTATTTCTTTCCTATCTCAGAACACTAAATGGCAACCCAGCATGTGTTCAAAAGGGTGAACTACTTTAGTTAAGACTGATTTCTCTACTGCTTTTATCAGCCTTTGTTAAGCTTTAGTTCATGTATGTCATAAACACACTGCACAATGTACCTGTTTCCGTTTTAACTATGCTGACAGTAGGCTCACTCTCTGCCGACCCTAATTGCTAATAATAACTTATAATGAGCCAGACAACTTAGTTCACAGAACAGGGAACTAAAGGAAACATCAAACATCAAGTAGAGACTGACTCCATGGGGGAATTTTACTTCAATTGCAAATTTTGAGTGCTTTTTTAATACCATCAAGCCAGAAGAACGTCAATTCACTGAGCCGACGTTATCTTACAATCCTGTTTCCAAAAAAGTCGGGCAACGTTGTAAAAATGCAAATAGCAACAGAGTATATTGATTTGCAAAATATTGAAAACCCGCATTTAATAGGAAAACATATCAAATGTTGGACCTGTTTTTGAAAATGAGTTGCCCATGTAGAATTTAATGTCACAGTCGCTGTGGCAACAAAACACCTGGTGAAACATGATAGCATGTTTCCCATTAAAATCATCATTAATAAATAGGTTGGGGGGAACCCCCTAATATGAAATATGCCTGAAACATCCCCCCCTACATATCTATAAAAATAAAAATAAAATGTGACGCTACAACAGGCAGCCATGTATTGCCATCCCACATCATCAAACGTGATCATAACTAAACTAAATAACCAAATTAATATTGGTTCTATAATTAAAGCTGCATATGTACCTAATTTTCTGTTGGTTAAACTTACTGAATTAAATACTTACTGATGGTTACCAGGGTTAGTAGGGTTACTACCACAAGAATCCCTTTTCTGTTTTGTGTTTTGTCTTGAATCTTTATCAGTGCTGGCCAGTTATGTTAGGACGAACACTTTATAAATTAAATTTATCACAAATATTTTTTATTTCCTAAAATGGGACTCAAACGTTTATCCTGCTTTTGTTGGAAGTTTTGGTTGTTTTTTTTAACGTAACTGAAATGAACAATGAATTAAAAACAAGCAATAATGGATAAACCCCAAATAATTCAGGTAATCTTGCCGGACGTGGCTTTGTTTTTCACCATTGACCTCAACGCACTCTAAATTACAACTGCTCAGATTTTTTCCTTTAAGCCTTTTTTTAATCTCAGCATTTACTCTCATCTAGCAGGAGCAGGTTGTCAGACAGCTCCAGCTGTGTCACTTGATGGACGTATCCCCTGATATCCCGTCCCTCCTCCTCTTCCCCTTCTCTCCAGTGCTGGGTGTCATTCCTGAGCTCTGCCAGTGCCGAGACCTGGAGCTGGACTGCGACGGCGCACACCTTCAAGATGTCCCGGTGGTGCCGGTGAATGTCACCATGATGTGAGTGGAAAATATCCCCCTTAGTTTTTCAGTATCCCAAAACTCGAGCAGGAAGCCTTCACATATGTCTCAGCACGTGAGAAGCACTGAAGCAGATCCCCACTGCGGCCTGCCGCTAAGAGGACCTGTGAAAATTTACTTGATTGCAGAATTAAAGGTAAATCTCCATAAAAGGTAAATTTTTTACATTGTATGCAAGCATAGACACACAGCAGGGCACATGCATTATACACTGTAAGGAGAGGATTCAGCTTGAAAGGCTGTCCTTTATGGCCTGAAGGAGCAAATTGGGGGATTTGATGCCTTGCTCAAGGGCACCTCAGTGATGCGCAGGTCCCCAAGCAAAGGCCACACAGACTGAGCCACTAATACACCTAATAGACACATGACTTTACTGAGATGGTCTTGGAATATTAGGATTTTATTGGCATTGTTGGACCTTCGCTTCACCTGTCGTTTTGAAACCGCTGCAAAATTAACAGTGTATCGCGTCAAAGGACTTCGCAGGATTTTGAGAAGTTTTTTCATGCTCCAGCAGGTTGGACTAAAAAGACCATAAGACCTCTTCAGCTCATACATAAAAGCACTGCCAGAGTTTCAACGAGAACCAGAAGAACTGAGCACGTCGCTCCGATTCACCAGTCTTTGCGCAGGTTAACATTAGTTGAGTACAAAGTGAGGGTACATTGATATGGACATTCAACACCAATGAAGATATTGATACCCCTTTGCGTCACAGAAATGGGGGAATCCTCTGCATGAAAAATAACCTTAGATGTGCTCATGTTCACAGCTGAGAGTTTGATTCCTTGGTGCAACACCAGATGCGAGTTGGATACGTTGTTTCATTTTTCAGCCGCTTCGGTTCACGTTCCTAAAGTCAATTGTGAAATCGACTATAAGATCGCAAACACGCGTGCACAGAATTCTGTTCAATAATTGGTCAGACGGTTCAAAATGTTCTTCAATAAGGAGAATGTACCGCAAAGACGGTCAGCTCACCGTGGGTCTTGTTTTCGAAAT
>KV751331.1:3885821-3899651 GCA_001698575.1 Mola mola | reverse complement strand
CGTGCTTTCCTCTGCCTTTAAGTGATTTCTGCCTTAATTAGTTATTACATATTTTTTTAGTTATATTATATTCCATGTTATGCTCTTAACGTTTCTTTGCCTGTATGTAATTCACTCTGAATTCCATCTGTACGTGATGTGTGCTACACAAATGGTCGTGTTTACTGCAGCAGCTTACAGGGTTTAGCAGTTGTTTAGTCTCTCATTCTGACAACTAACAGCCTTAAAGCTAAAGCCTGCATTCATGTTATTGTTCACTACTATGCTTTCGTTCACTTACAAGCATGAACACCACCTAGTACATTTTATTCTCTTACATTACCTATCATACAATCTAGTGTTCAGACCTAAATCTTTTTACAATATGTTTCTGTCACTGCTCTGATTTGAACTTTGTAAAAATAAGACACGATGTTCCACACTGTGAAGTCTTCTTTTTGGGCTTTTCTAATATGTTTGTGAATAAAAGAGATACGTTTGTATTTTAGAGATGAAGGAGCAGGGACTATCAACTTCCACTCTCAGACAGACTCAGAATGCATTTAGCATCATGAAGTGAGCGACCAAAATCAAATTCAGGTGTAAGATTCATTGCTCCATTGTTTGGTTTTGAAAATTGACTCGATTCTCTGTACTGTTTTCGCGTCTGAATTTCTGCTTGGATCGCTCTGCTCTGTGCAACCTGACGTGGCTTCCATCAGAAATAGACTACAGCTGCCCTAAAGAGTTTAAAATTACTCAAGCAGCCTCTCTAGTCATTAAAAATGTGTCAATACAAAACACAACGAAGAACTAACCTGGGGAGCTCGACTTAATTTAGGCTGTATAGCGGATAGAGGCAAATTTATTCATGCACACAATTCAAGAGCCTCATAGCAGCTGAATGAGTTGTTATTTGCGTGTCGAAGAGGAGGGAGGAATCAGCTGTCACCGGCGAGATCAACAGAGGACTGTTACAAACATGGACACGCTGAAGTGATGACGTGACGCATTCAATGTTGAGATGGTCATCTTAGTGCTAAATTGGTGCTGTCGTCTTTGACGGGATGCACTTTAATTTAAATAAACATTGCAAATACAATCTAACAGTGAGTGCACGTCAACAAAAGTCATTCATCTTCCCATCCTGCAGGTCCCTCCAAAGGAACCGGCTTCAGAAACTGACAGCAAACAAATTCTTCACGTACGAGAGCCTAAAGAAACTGTGAGTTTCACTGGCTACAAATTCTGTTATATCCTAATGTTTGTTTGCGTTTTTTCATAGATATTCACATGCATGTGGTAATTAAGCATTTGTGATAGTGTGATAGTGAAGTCTGGGAGTGACCAATACAACAAACAAGTTTTGTGACCCCAAAAGCTGATCTCTGTGAGACAACGACTGAGAACTCAGACAGAAGTTATTGCTCCGTTCTGCAAAACAAATTAATTCCCTGCAGGCTTGAAGTTGCTTATCAGCGTCCTGCAGTGCAGCTGAGTGAGGAAGCAGCAGAATAGGTCCGTTCCACCGCCAGGAACCATTTGGCCGTGTCAAACACTTGGACTTTATTCACTCCTCTCAGGGTCTGACACTGGGTTGAAATGTGAATGTGAAACAAACATCCAAATTAATTGCCGGGGCTGTGAAACGGACAAGAGATAAGACAAAAGAATAGACGGAGACAGCTGTCAGTGACATTTTAAGACCACAGTTTGTGTCGTACAAAATGATGTCAGGTAAGCTAAAAGATCCTGATGCAGATCTCTGTGCAAACAGGGTTAAGATAACACTCCCCGACACGTTCAAAGGTTGCTTCTTTTCATTACCTCGTTCACTTGAAATTCAAATGAGCATTGAACCGTTTTGTGCTTTTGTATGTAGATATCTGCAGCACAACGGAATTCAAGATGTGAGTCCTGACGCATTCAGAGGTCTTTATAATTTGACAAGGCTGTAAGTTTGTTCATTTTCTTATAATCCATGATTACTGACTCTTTCACAACCTTTTCTTAAGTTTTAATAAAACCTGCTCAGACATAACGTCTTTAATGATATTCACGAAAATCAGGGGGGTTATATAATTAACCATCACCACCAACCTGCCATGCTGCCCTCTTTGCCGCTGCTGTCGTCTTAATCAAAAATTCATGTTTTCAGCAGTGCTGACGTCCTCCATGTCAGCACAATAGCACAAAAACTATCTGGATCCTTTTAATGGATGTACTATTGGATGCACTATTTACATATACAAAAGCAAATTGATCATTATAATATGCTATAATATTAATTCATGGTGACACCCTGATGTGTCTCCTGCTGTGCTGGCTTTTTCTTTTTTTTTTTTTTTTTTTTTTTTGCCCCTGCCACTGTTTGTGTGTCTGTGTGTCAACTTCTTTGTAATATATATTTTTTTTCCAATAAGTTATTATATTCCATAAGCCACGTTTGTGACAAACACACAAGGAAAAGGACATTATTGTACTTAGCATGAATAAAAATGGACAAAGTGATAAAGTTTCTTGTGGTTAGGGTACTTTTTCACCAAATAATGCTCAGCAAGCATTGTTTTCCTCACTTCCTTTCCTTCCTTTTGATCAACACAGCTCACACTTGTTACTAATAAATGGTATTTCTATTTTAGTTGAGCCTATTTGCCAGCGCCAGTCCTCCCTGCAGCTGTTGTAACCATCTGTTGTTCGCTTGTTCAGGCACTGTTAATTATTTGATCACGATGTCACGTTGAAATCTGCACGCCCTCAAATGATTTGACGTGAAAATGAACTCCACCCTATATAATTTGCAAACGTTAGACCAACACTAAATGAACAAAGGATGATCTAGTGATGAAAAAATCCTTCACAACGCTTATTTATGCGATTAAAGCAACAGAGAACAGAGTTGTTGTTGTTATCGGAGAGTCCCCCTTCAGGTAAACTTCCCCGCTCATGTTTCCTCTCTTAGATATCTGAGCGAGAACAACATTTCTGTCCTGGTGCCCGGGGTGTTCCGGGACCTGCACATGCTGGAGTGGTTGTATGTTTACTCACTACTGAGAAAAAAGTTCTACACCAAAAGAATAAAACATGTATTAGGATAATTTTGACATAAATTTTTCACTGTCAGAAATCTCTGCCTTAGCTCCACTGATGCCCTTTGTAAACGTGATTGAAACTGAATCCTATTTTTTTGTTTTTTGTAGGATCCTGGAAAATAATAACATCCATCAAGTGTCCGCGTTGACCTTTTCAGGACTGAACTCACTTGTTTTATTGTGAGTTTCCCACATATAGAAGTTGTTGTTTTTTCTGTTTAACCCCTTTGATGCGACTTCCCTTACGATCTTGCGCTTCTTCTATACGAGTCATTTTTGATTAGTTCAGATCAAGTAAGTGTTCCTCCTTTGAAGGTTGTGTCCTGCTGATTGACAGGGTTTTGCTGAACAACTCTTTGACAAAGCTGGATGACATCTGCCAGGAAATGCCGCGGTTGAACTGGCTGTGAGTAAGGACGTCGGCACATCAGAAGCTGTCTTGCCCTGGAAGTGGCATGTGTTTTGATGAATTTATTCTCTGTGATTGTGGTTTGTGTGTGTGTGTGTGTTCGTTCACTTTTCACATCATGTTCTTGCAGGGATTTAGAGGGAAACCTCATTGAAACCATCGGAAACGTTTCTCTACGCTCTTGCCACACGCTGACAGTTCTGTAAGCAAACATATAAATAATATATTCAAAGTGGATTCAATTTAGTTAATTATACTTTAGGTTGAATTTTCATGAGAGGCCTGCAATTTCAAACTATTTATCTATTAATTTGAATTACGTCTACTAGCTGTTAATGATGATACTGAATTATTAAATGGGATTAAAAAGGTCAACAGGAAGGTACTGGATTCTTTTTGTTTTTTACTTGATTTCCAGGGTTTTACAGCGGAACAGGATCAGCCATATACACGAACAGGCTTTCTCAGTCCACCAAAAGCTTGGCGAATTGTAAGTTATGTTTGTCATTTGTACAAGAAAGAAAAAAAACAAAACGTTGTCCGCTACAGTACAAATAATGGTGAGGTGGAGGTAAACTTGTCAATCCAAGTAGCTAAACATGGTGCTGGTTTGTTTAGTTTTTTGGAGTTTGTTTGCTTGTTTAGCTTGACAAGCTTTCCGATGTGTACGAAAGACAGACAAATTCATGTCGACTCATCACAGAACGATTATTTAGCAGGTAACCACAGCGCAGAAAAAGTAGTCTGCAAAAAATCCACACAAATTTGGCCCTGAAAACCTTGGCAAACTGGGCCTAGGAAGAAGAGAAAGGGGGGAAAAACAAATTTTGGTTTTTGAGCTCACTCTTACAGGCAGAATTACATACTTTTATAATATGTTGTGAAATGTTAGACCCAAAAAGACCAGCAAAGGGAACTTTAGTTAAAAAAAAATACCAGTATGCACATTAAAGCTCCGCCTAGGCTCTGTCTGCTTTAAGAAGTTTGTGTTCCACCTCTTTAACAAAAGCACAAGAGACTCCCTTGCCCTCTGTTAATGTGGAAGTAATATTGGTGAGAAGCCGCTGAGCTTTTCATCGCTTGTCGTCCCAAGCGACAGTCAGTGACGTAGCTAAAGATGCTAGTGTGCCCGAGGCCACTTCTTCAGGTCATTCTTCCATCACTTGATGACGGGATGTAAAGGAATGATCGTATTATCTGAGGAGGTGTTCCCAAATGTTTTACTGTCTAAGAAAGAGCACGATGAAAGTTGCCATAATCTAAGAGATGCATCTTCTAGTGTTACTGAACCACCAAACTGCAGCTATTGTTCACTTCCCATTACAATTTGTAAGAAATCAATCACAATGTGCTGCACTCTTTAAGAACCATCTTACAGCAGTTAACTAAACAATTGCTGCTATCAAAAACATGTAGGATAATAAAGAAAAACAGTCATAAATTATAAAACTATAGCCCAGTTCTTCAGCAAATTTATATGCATTTGAATTTCCAAGCCAGTTTTTTTTTTTGCCTTCCTTCGTATTTGAAATATTTGACATGAATTCAAACTTCACGTCTAACCTCAGCATTGTAGCGGTGTGAAGCATCTGGTTGACTGAGTGTCATCTTCACTTTGAAGATCAGTGCGTTCCTATTTCAACCGACACCACTTTTCTTCAGCACTCGTCTCATCAGTGACTCTTAAGCGCCGGTGATAACGGACGATAAAAGACGCCGGCGGATCTGTACTTCTTCACGTTCTCCAGAGATTTTTTGCACTCTGACGTGTTGTCATGCTGTAATCTTTGCAGAACGCCTGTCCAGCTGCCTTTTATTTTCTGTGCTTTAATGTTTGCAGTGGACAGTTTTCTGTAGCCTTTCCACAAAGTTTCAACAACAGCTGAAAATACCAATTACCTTGTCAAGTCCTCTGAAAGCATTATTGATTTAGACTCTCTTTTATCCTCTCTCTTTTTTTTTTTTTTTTATAAACCTAAGTGATTCATTGAAGGTTGAAGATTTTTAGGGCTTTTAAGGAAACATGATGTCCAGTAAATGGTCAGTTGAATTCTTGAAGGCAAACAAGACTGCTCAAAGACAATAGTGACGCTGACCACACAATTTTGCGACACAAAGATTCACACACATATGAACCCCACAGCTGAGTTGATACACAGGCGATGAAAAAGACCAATATAGAGACTTTATTTTAGGGCTTCTGTTTCACTTTGCTTGTAATGCAGTTCCCGCGTCCGCAGGAGTCACATAGGTTAGATTTTAGTTAAAAAAAATCTGTATACATCTGTCAAATAACCAGGAGTGAACATCAATATCTGTTGTTTTGTGTTTTCTGGGGGGAACCAATGTGGATTTGTCTCGGCATGCAGGGATCTATCCGGCAACAGATTGGTGACAATCCCACCCAATCTCTTTGTTTTGCTGGGAGATTTGCTCCAACTGTGAGTTCTCTTTACAAATGTGTACACTGAGATATATCCTTCTGAATTCAAGGATGTCTTCTCTGCGAATGTTTGCTTTGTGTCATGCTGAAGGTTGCGATAAGTTTTTGTAATCTTAAATTAAACTCCTTTGTGCTTCCGCCGTGAGAGTTTTTCCAAAGGTACTATCCTTTAAGGTTGTAATCCTGGAGATTTTACCAACACAACAGGAAAACCGTACAGTATATTTCTCTGCTGAGGGGTCGGAATTGTGCTGTTACTCTCAAGTCTGTCCAGCAGACAGACACTGTGACTGGTCATTTACAGATCCCCTCCATGTTGTAAGTTTGCACGTTGCATGTTTTAAAATGTATTTAAAATCCTCTATAATAATTTGCGTCAAATATGCTTATTTCAGAAAAAGTTACAGAATCCCAAAATATACAAATATATACAAATTATTAGTATTATTTTTATTTGACATCAAGGGCTACCCCGCATCAAGATCTGATCACGTCTGTTCTTCTTAAACAAACTAAGAAAACACATATGATAAAGGCATGGCCCTCAGTCACATCACGCCTGGTGTTGCGCACGTTCTCTCAATGTGCATGCAGTTCCTGCAGGCAGGCAGAACTCAGCATAACCGTGAGGTTGTGCTGTTGTGTGAACTCCTGCCTGCTTTCCTAAGCAAAGACAGATCAGTGTTATGCTGCTGTTAATCTGTTGCATATAGCCTGGGCATGATTTTGCATTTATTTTGCCTTGTGTTCAATGTGTTCACATTACATTGCTTGAGATGAAAGTGAAGATGTTGATGTTAACGTTCAGTTTGTCGCAGGACCGGCACCCTGGTCCTCTGTGTAGAGACACAATGTTAGTTTGTGGACATGTCTTTTTTGGCAAAATCACATTTTGCGACAGCATTTTGCATGCTAGCTGGAAAACTTAACGCAGATAGCGCTAAATGACACTTGAAAAGTGAAAATTTTAACGTGATAACAAATGGAAAACACTCAAGACGTTGCCGTGTTATTCATAAACTATTGGGTGAGATCAGGCAGTGTAACAGTATAAAGAGGACAAACATTAGACAGAGACTCTTTATTAGTGAGATAAAATTGTGCCGGATGTGTGCTTTTCCCATCATCCCCTGTTTCTCGTCGTTCTGAACCCAAAGCAGACATGGTGAATGCCACCACTACCAATATACTGCACAATGTAGATAGATAATTAGAGATGGAAAATATTCTACATTAAATGACCATTGCAGAAAAATACCAACTGTAAATGATATCAAAAATGGAGTTGGAATAAAAATGTCAAGGCTTATAACTTTTAATTTAATTTCAGTCTTCAAGATATGTAGCACAAGATACTACAAGAGAGGAACAGAAGCTCATGGGAGTTTAAAGAATCAGCTCAAATGCTTCACTGTATGTTTCTTTTCATGGAGCTGTACCAAAGGTTTCTTCAGTATGCAAAAAAAGCAAAGTGTACTGATATTTAATTGATAAATTTGAGTGATTTCCACGATAACTAGTCGATTTTCACTACTGAGTTTATCTTTATTTTCTAGAAATATATCATACAATCCCATCATGACGCTCCAAGCTGACCACTTTGACAAGCTGGAGAAACTTAAGTCATTGTAAGTTCATTTTGAATTACTTCTGTGACTAGTTAAAAAACAAATAAAAATAAAAGCTTTTGGACGTCAGTATTCTCTAAACTTTGTGTGATGGGCACAGCATTTGCTGCATTAGCCTTATTTGTATATGATGAGGTTAAACAAGAATGAGCTCACAAAAAAAGTAATAAATTATTTTGTGTACGGTTAAAATACTCTACTGTCTTATCGCATCTAAAACGTCTGAATCAACATGTTTTTATTTTCTCCAGGAGCATTGAAGGGATAGAAATTGAAAACATACAACGGAGGATGTTTGAGCCTCTCAAGCACTTGACTCATATGTAAGTGGATTGTCACACAGGCTGTAGATATTTCACACATATTTCCAGCTAGCCTTACCATGACTGTCAGGCCTGTCTTCTAACTGAGACACGCTGGATTCAGACTTAGTATAATCCATCGTTTCCGTTGGTGAAACTGCTTGAGATGCATCCATGCAGGTCCTGGATATGATGAAACAGAAAGAAAAATAATGCCCTTTTAGCCGTGCAAACATTCAGAGATGCTCTTCAGGACTCATTAATCTGAGGAGTTTATAAGAAATATATATATTTAGTCTCAACAAAACATATAGTTTCCAACTCAGCCTCAAGCTTAAGCATTCAACCATGTTATGAACCACCTTTGTTTGTCCTGTTTACATGAGATACTTGTCTCTCTGGCCTGTGCACCAACGCAGAGGAGGTGATTGGAAATTCATCTGTGGCGCTGAGACTTCAGAACGGCTTAATAACTTTCTCAAAAGATCCATCTCTCTACAAAAACAGTTGTTGCTCCTGTTGCTCCATCCTCTCTCTATTTCTTTCGTAGTTCTATGTCAATTGCCAAAGGACAACAGACAGATTGTTGAAGTAGATTCATTCCAATTTGAATGTGTTTGTCTTTAACAAAGTGCAGAAAGCAACACAAAATGGCAGAAAACTGCTCCCCTACAGCTCTTTGCTGTACTTGGGTGGATTCATGGGACTTCAATACGGTAGGCCATTTAAAACAATGGGCAAATAAAACCAAATCTATCGTTTTGTGTAGGCTAATTTGGTTGAATTCAACTTTTTTTATTATTACTTTCCTTTTGCTAAATGATCACTGTTAAAGTTTTGTCATATTAATTAATTAAGACAACTCACAAATACATAGAACGAACCTTTTCATCCACTGTCGATGTTTCTCGCTGCAGACTGCACACTCCGCAATAAAAGCCCAACATCAATAACGAGAACTTTATGTCTTTCGGTTGACTTGATACTCTTCTTGTGTTTACCACCGCAGCTACTTCAAGAAATTCCAGTACTGTGGCTACGCTCCTCATGTGCGCAGCTGCAAACCCAACACTGATGGCATCTCGTCCTTCGAGGACCTGCTGGCCAACATCGTGCTGAGGGTCTTCGTCTGGGTGGTCTCTGCCACCACCTGCTTCAGCAACATCTTTGTCATCTGCATGCGCTCATACATCCGATCAGAGAACAAACTCCATGCCATGTGCATCATCTCCCTTTGCTGTAAGTAAATGTGGCAATTAAAGGCATTTTTTTTTTTTTTTAAATGGGAAAATCAGACATATTATGTAGTCATTTGTGCTGCCACCAGACCACACCGTAGAATAATAAAAACTGGCAGACCACGGGCCAGAAACTGCTCCTTTGGATGGTTTTGAAAAGGGAGGGAAAAAAAAAACAAAAAAAGAAAAGTAATTGCACTTGTCCTGTCTGTCCACTGGAGGCGCTGTTTTAAAACCCCTTTCCTCGTGCACTGACTACACTTCAAGCTAGCATGGTGCATGGTGTGACTGAAAGGGAAGAAACTGGTACATAATATTTGAATTGAACTGTTTTGTCTTGTAGTTTGTAGATCCACTGTTTTTGTATATACAAGGATATTGAGAGTGACTGAATGGAGAACCTGGGACATGTTAAAAGTGCACTAATTTCTCATAAAACAGGCTTTTCAGCAAGCTTGGAGACGGATTATGTATTAATTGCAAGCGTTTTCAATATGCATTTTTACTTCAAATGTACTTACAGAAAAGGAATAATTTGTCGATATTTTGATTTATCATTGATTGATCGATTATTAGGCTATGTTTTGTTTGTTCTTTGTGACGTATCTTCTGCCATGCTGCCACAGCTGCTATTGTTGTCCAAAATTAATGTTTTTAGCCATGGTTCAGGGCCATCAGGATTGGCCACCAGGTAATATTTTTAATTTAAAAAAGTGTAAATATGTATATAACGTTTTCAGTCATATGAGCCCAATCTACACCAGACTTTAATAGTGACACCCTGACGTGTCTCCTGCTGTGCTGCTGTCTTTGCCAGGGCTGCTATTTTTTGCGTATACATCAGTGATTTGCGGGGATGGATCCTTGCAGCCTTGGTTGATCAAGTTCACTAGTTATGTTAATAGATCTGAAAATAACTTCCAGAATTATGATAGATACAACCACAGAAGTACAAATGGTGTCCTGCAAAATCTTTAGTTTCCTCATCTAAAGTAAACAGAACTCCATACTTTAAAAGTCATTGATTTCATATTACATGCACTGTTACACTCCCTTATGAGAGGTGCTAAATGAAAAATGTAATAAAATCCAAATCTACAATGTGATATCCTCTATGTAAATTAAGATAAATCATTCATAGCACAATATTGGCACATATTTTAGGAAGTGCTCAAGTCTAACAGCTCGGTGAACGCAGGAGTTGATTCATCAAAAGCACGCTCACCGCCTCATCTGCCAACATATAAAGTGTTTTTATTTAAGTTTGACTCACAATTAGCGAAGTTTAGACTTAGTTTTGACATGAATTGTGCTAGTTTTTAGTACATAAAAAACCAAGTGGCATTTCAAGGGTTTGACGTGGATGTGAAACTGTTTGAGTAAAGTGTTTTGACATTGGATATTTGGATGTGATGACATTCAGATAAGGGCTTTAAGAGCTTCACAGGGAGAGAGTGTCCTTTGAAAATAAACTTTAACAAGTTTCAGGATGGTAGTGACACTTTACTGGTCTCATGTAAGCTGCCATCACTCAAATAAAACCTCCTGATTGATATATATTGATGTCTCACCAAGACATTACAAGTCACAGGGGGGAAATGAATTAACAAACGTATATACTGCAAACAAGTCCATTTTTAAATGAGCTCCCTGTGATGGGAATTCACTGAATGGATCCAAGCAAAATGGAGCCAGGGACTTATTATCGTCCAGAGGTAGATTAATATGTCATTTAACTGCACAGAGGGAAGAGGAGAGAGACAGGCACAAAATGTGTAGGACCCTAAAACAAGCATCCTGCACAGACTGTGAATCCCTGATATCTTTCCTGCTACATCAACAATAAAAGTATTAGTAAGTATTATTCATTGTCTTATTTTTAGGCTCGTGAACTTCACACGTTTATAACTAGAATGTCAGTGGGGACTGTTTTTGGCAGCTGACCAATTCAGAGTGCCCGAGACCAGACGGAAGCAGAGCTTAAGGAGATTAAGCAAGCAAAACGTTGTGATAATATTGATTTTTTTTTTTTTTTTTTTGCTTGTTTTTCAACAGAAATGAATTAAGTATGCGTCTTTATGCAGACGTTACAATTTTCTAATGAGGTATGGGCTAACTACAGGCGGAGGAGACCCCTGCTCAGCGGTCCCCCGCCTCATCATCTGTCACTCAACTTCCTACACGTTTTAATTTTGATTTAAGTCTAGTTGTTAAAGGGACACTGAGTTAAGTCTGGAATGAAAGAGGACATTTAAAATTAGAGAAGAGCAGATTGAGTTTGTGTCACCGGTTTCGCAGCTCATGGCTGATGCAAAATTTAACACAAAAGAGAGATGTATACTTTTTACGTACTACTATTACACATTTACTGATGTTACCGTACATCATTTCACACACCTTTCACCCACTCTGTAGCCAGCCTTTCCTTTCTCAACACCGTTTTCATTAGTTTTTTTTTTGTTCTGAACACTTTTACTCCATTTAAGCCATGTGGGCGCTGATCCTCTGTCCTCTCTGAGCTATGTTACAATAACCACGGCCTCATCACCACAGCTGTCCCATTAAGATTTCACATGGTGGCATGAAAATACAGTAAAACATAAAGCAAGTCTTTATCGCTGATACATTTGATGTGAGAAATGTAAAAAGAAGTGCGATAAAATCATTTTCATTGCTTCCCTGTCAAGGAAATAATTATTTGGGTGTTCGATAATGACTTTACTATATCAAAGTGTTATATATTAGGGGATGATCAATCAGTAGCAAATACAACCTTCAAAGCTTTGAACTGAATTTCTAATTTAGCAAAGTAATGAATTTGCAGAGGTCGGAGAACATGGGTGAGAAAAAAACAACAAATAGCTTGAGGCCAGATGCAGATGCACCTGTAAAAGCTCAAACTCTTCATGAACATAGACCTGACGTATAAACGATGTGTCCACAAATGTACGGTATATATGTACGTAATTACTTATCCTGTCATAGAGTGCACAATTGCACAATTTTTTCTGTATATAGATCCTGTCAACCCTCTGTTCCAGGACAGCCTGAGAAGAGGTAGGCACAGAAGGTTTGACGCTATTATCCCGCAAAGAACAAAATCAACACCACTTCGAAGCGCATTCGTTAAATATAAAAATATAAACAGTTAGAATAGCTCAGCATAGAGTCCGGGAACATTTTCAATCTGTTGTTGTGCTGGTATTAACTTAATAGAATAGACCTGCATACAGTACACAAATGAAAATGAAGTGTAAATCTATGTGTGTCCCAATGATAAAGCAGTAATATCAAAACCTTATTAATTCGCACATTCATGCAGTTGGTGATTCTTTCTTGCCCACTGTGCCTCTTGCATTCAGCAGCTTCAACTGCGTTACACTCAGCCTGGATTATGTGATTGAATTCTTCTGTATTTGTCTCATATAATAGCACATTCTGCTGCGCAGCTCTGGTGACAGCCAGCTTGTCATGTTCACAATTGGTCAACTGTATCTGTATTCTATATGTGCCGCTTGCAAAAGGATATAATTTGGCCTCAAATTGGTCCTTTCTGAAATTTATTTTCTTTTTTCCTGTGTTCATAAAATCATCTTGCAGTTCGTTCTCGGTGTTTCCTTTATGCAATCATTTCTAACAGACTGACTGTGGCCTGTTAGTCATTATATATATATATATATATCACCATCTTTCATGTAGGTACACATATTGATTCTGTCCTCACCTATGAGGAATTGCAATACAGTTCCTTTCCAAGAGAGCCGATTCGAAAAGACCTTCTTTATCTGACTGTGGGTGTCTTTATGTGGTCTTCAAATAACACATGTGTTTGCCATCAATCATTGTTTCGAACATGCTGTGAATTAGAACTTTTCCTATTTGCAGGTGCAGACGGGCTGATGGGGATCTACCTCTTCATGATTGGTGCGTACGATCTGAAGTTCCGCGGCGAGTACAACCAGCATGCGCAGGCCTGGATGGACAGCACGCAGTGCCAGGTCATCGGCTCTTTGGCCATGCTGTCCACCGAGGTGTCCGTCCTGCTCCTCACATACCTCACCCTGGAGAAGTACATCTGCATAGTCTACCCTTTCCAGTACTTGACGCCTGGCTGGCGACGAACTGTCACCATCCTTCTGGGGATATGGGTGTTTGGCTTCGTAGTTGCCTTCCTGCCACTGGCCTGCAAGGGACTGTTCCGCAACTTCTACGGGACCAATGGAGTTTGTTTCCCGCTGCACTCTGAGCAGCCAGAGACACTCTGGGCCCACATTTACTCTATTGTCATTTTCCTGGGTGGGGATTTGTTCATGCATTGGCCTTTTTGACCATGTTTTTGTTGTGTTTTGTTGTATTTGTGGGAGCGCAAGCTCATTATTTAGTGATGGTATTTATTTTTATTCGCACGCGGTTTCATGGCTTTGTTGTAATTGCACGTCAACATTGCAGGCGTTCCGAAAACTAACCAAATCTCTCTCCGCAGGTTTAAACTTGGTGGCGTTCCTCATCATCGTCTTATCCTACGCAAGCATGTTCTATAACATCCAGAGGACAGGGACTCAGACCACTAAATACAGCAACCACATCAAGAAAGAGGTGACCATTGCCAAAAGGTTCTTCTCTATCGTCATTACCGATTCCCTGTGTTGGATCCCAATTTTCATCCTCAAGATCCTGTCACTGCTGCACGTGGAGATTCCCGGTACTTAATTCTGATTATTTGATATACCCCCTCAGTG
>KV751331.1:3848307-3872467 GCA_001698575.1 Mola mola | reverse complement strand
CAAACACTGTGGTAAGCTTCATGGTTCAGAGTAAATGTTTGACCAAGACTTAATTCAGGCATTTGTTTTAAGGAAAAAGGACAGTTGGTAAGGATGTGTTGCTTGAAGTCAACGATCAGGTTTGATAGTTCCTGAAATTAAAAGAAACAAGTGGCATTGAAATAGAAAGAAGAGGTAAAGATCAGTTTTTATTCCTATAATTTATTCTGTTTTCTCATGTTGACAAAACATTGCCTGAGGAGAAATCAGTGTAGTGTTCATGAACAAATACCTGAAAATATACAGCGTATTATATCTTACATATTTGCAGGACAGCACAATGCCAGTGGTTTCCTTTAAGATTAGGTAGGAGTTCATGTTATCTCAGCAGAAAATAAAGATCAACGTTTCTTAACCGGCCGTGCCGTTATCTGTCTCAGGCCTCGATGCAAACCAGCTGAAGCCGGCTAAAGATTGCACGCCGATTGAATATCCCAAGCCCGATGGCAAGATCAGCTTTGACCTGCTCTCATCCGTGGCCCTGAGTGGCACCAACCACGAGGGGGACCAGCCCGCTCACCTGACCCTAAAGGATGACAGCGTCCCCGTTGCTAGGAACCTGGCCATATACGATGGGCCTGAACAACGCTTCTGCCCTGCAGGTGAGTCCATCGTGGCCACAATACGTCAGGGTGCAGACAGCGGTTCATCTTCATCACATACTACAGTTTAAATGTCAATTCAGCTTTGTAGCATTTAGTCTCATACCAATATCTTAGCTACAAGAGTAACAGGAGAATGGGCAGAGAAAAAAGGCTGAAATATAGGTCAAGATTTCAGCAACGTGGAATTTAAACTTAAAATTAAAGCCTGAATTTAATCACTTTAAACTAAACCACATATTGCTACATTTATTTATTAAAATTGGTTTCGTAGTCAATTAGGTAGGGTTTCTATTATGTTATTTTTTTTTAATTTTATCATCTTGTCTGTTAAATAAAATGCCGATAACGTTTACCTGTAGCTTAAACCTGCAGTGCAGAGCTTTTGTCTCCCTCTTCTGGCAGTTAAAGTAATTACATCAGTCCTACCTCTAGTCGCTGTTGCTCACACTCAAGCCTTCATCTCTCTTCTGCTCTGGAAAACAGGTCTTTTCTAACATGCATTGCCACCGCCGACTCAAGTCTTAAATTTTTCTGATGTTTGGCAATTTAATCATTTATTTATCAATTTTAACTCCTTTTGGCAAGTGCATGAAGGTGAAGGACAATTGTGTACATGAAAAAAAGCTCCAAAACAAAAGTATTTATTTCAGCATCAAATAAGAGAAGTACCACATTCACAAATGAGAAATTAGTATGTGTCCCTTGATGTCGGCTTCAGTCATAACTGCTGTTTATCACATATCTGATGAACTTGTCAAACTTTAGAGGTCAGATAGATACTGCCAATGGTTCAGGTTGTCAAGGCAGCGGACAAATTTTATATTCTTTTAACGCTGGAAGCTTTGGAGTCTGGAGGATTGGTTGGTCATTTTTCAACCCCATAACCGGGTTGCTGTCGACCCTGATCAGAACATAAGGTTGAACTCTAAATTAATGCACCACTGTCCAAGTGCCTGTTTTCTAACTGCTCAACTCTCCGTCCTCACCGACCCTCCCAGGTGTGTACGAGTATGTTCCCATGGAAACTGGAGAAGGGATGAGATTGCAGATAAACGCTCAAAACTGCGTCCACTGCAAGACCTGTGACATAAAGGACCCGAGCCAGAACATCAATTGGGTTGTCCCTGAAGGCGGCGGTGGACCAGCCTACAATGGAATGTGAACATCCTGCTCTCACTACATTTCCCATCGTGGATGAAAACTTTAAAGTGCTGTTCATTCGGGGCTACAGCTCTTGCCAGCAAGTGTGCCTGCGTATGGATCTGAAAATGTGAGTGTCTCCAACAAAGCAGAATAAAAATGGTCCTAGTTGTGAATTTTAATTTATATCATGGTGTGTTAATAAGGACACGGAGGGTTGTGAAAGTCATGCAGAATACCGGAGCAGATTAACTGGTTAAAAGCAGAGGTTACAATTAGTGCTTTTGTAGGTTTTAACCACTTACCACACATGTACAATGGGCATTTTAAAAATTTAGCTCCTAATTGTGTTTTGAAAAGTACTTTAACAACTGTAATAGTAATAAGCTGTAATAATATTTTTCATCTGTAATTACAAAAACCACAGTTGGTTGTCAGATTTTTTTATTTCAGAACTGCTTATCTGCACAGTATTGTACAATGGATGTAATGAACACTCGAGTTATCATTTGTTTAAATAAAAACGGATGGATAAACTCCAGAACAAAGAGCAGTATTAAGCGTTAAGCCAGTTGGAACTGTTCAGTACAGTGTAGACACTTGTCAGATTTCCCTCGTAACAACACATAAAGTGGCAAACATGTCGGATGGAAAACGTATGGACCCCACAGATGCACTTTATCACCTGGTTACAGAGATGTTTCCAATATAGATCAGTGTTACGAACGCACAGCAACAACGCACTGCCTCATTAGGGGAAATGCTCAGGCAAACATTTTGGCGTAGATCTTCTTTTCTTTCTCCTTCTCCTCCTGAATTTTTAGCTGGACTCTCTTCATCTCGTTGCCGATGGCTGTCAAAGAGAGAAAGCAATTCACTCAAGTGTTTTCAAGTGCAGCACACAAGCTTTAAGACTTACAAATTGTTCCCTTCGGCATCTAATTTAGATGTAGGTAAAATGCATAATCATGTAAATATTTTCAGTTTCTTAGATTTTAAACCACAGCAACAGTAAATTCTACCCTAAGCATGTCTTAGTTTGTACTTTAATCACTATTTTTGAACAACGTGAGCCAAAATGGCTTTTCAAAGCTTGAACCATAACATCCTTTTCAGGCAGTTACAGCAGATGTCATCACAGCAGTCTTGCCTGTCTATAGATGTTAAAATGAGGAAGATGAAGGAAACATCTGGTGTATGTAAGCATGAGAAAATGCTGTGGACATATTTCCCACCTTTGTCTTCTGGACTTATTTCTTGCGCTTTCTTTAGGTCAATCTAAAAAAAAGACAAGTAAAGAAAACAGTGGTCACAGTGATATTTGGCTGCTTGTAATACTAAAAACGATAAAGTCTTGTGCGGCTAACGATGCATGAGAACACAATTCATCATATATACTGACAATATTTTCATTTTGAGCTGCTGTAAAGTATCTCATGCAAAAGGCTCACAGTCTTTCTCATGTGCCATTATAAAGTGGGAGGTGCTGGTGCAGATTTTACCATGGCTTTGCTGTATTCCTTTAACCCCTGCCAGGCCTGGGCCCTCCGGAAAAGTGCCTTTGTGTTCGTTTGGTTGAGCTCTAGAGCCTGTAAGACAACAGAGACAACATGATCGTTTTAAGATGTGTTTTGTTTTTTTATTTACTTAGTACGGTCCATAAATCTTTTATATATCTATATTTCCACATACCTGAGATACATAATGTGACTATTTTCCTGCTTATATTAAGTTAATACTAATCGTAAAGGAACAGAAGAAAACCAAGTCTATAACTACTCATTTTTTTCCACTTTTTTTTTTACCTTTGGACATCACCAGGTTAGTTTTTCCTCCATGTTTCACTCCCTGCAATGCTAAGATAAGCTAAGATAACCACCTGACAGGGCCACATAACAATTGTGTAACTCTTAGCACCAATAACACGTACAAGCATCTTTCCCAATAGTTTGTTTCAGAGCTGATAGCAGCTATTCTTAATCAAAGAGACCAACAACTGATAACTGGGACTTAAACACTGTCCAAATTCAAAAAAACGTTTTCTTCGTACTTCTTCACTATATTTCCACTACATTTACAGTATTAAAATCACCAGTTACAGATGGAGGCATCTGTGTCCAACTCTGGCCAAAGTAGCACGTTTTTCTTCATCATGACTAAGATTCTAAAGACGCTGATTACAATAACCAGCAGTCTGTCACTACTTTCCAAATTTTTCACAATTTCCCTGTTAAAGTATTTGTTGAAGAAGAGTTGAAATTCTTAGTGATGGTAAACCATGGTAAACAGTAGTTGAAGCCGAGCGTTGCCAGACGTACCTGGTTGCAGCCGTCCAGAGCATCCTGCCACAGCTGCATCTTCAGCTTACACGCTGCAGTGTTGAGGTAGCAGCTGAGGGCTGCAGGCTCCAGCTTCTTCTGCACCTCCTCTTCCTCCTCCTCCAGCTGATCTCGACTCTCCTCCAAGTACCTGCAGGAGTAAAAGGCTCATTGTTAGTAACAGAACTGGATCTTAATAAGCAGTAACTGATATCAGTGATAAATATAAGTATCAGATGTGAAAACGCAGCTGGAGCTGTTGCTCATCAAAGCAGAAGATGATACTATGCGAATAAGAACCATATCTTCTTCATTTAGAGACATTTTTACAGCAGAGAACCGACTGAGCCGTCATACTGTACAACAACAAGAGCCTGAAGCAGAACCAGTGATCTTTTGTTGGACTACAATGCCGCAGTTATGGATGTTGCTGCAAGAAAAAAACACATTAAAAAATGGGAATACTTCACACAAATCTTCAGCACTGCTGGACAGAAGAAAAAGGTTTTTGCATAAACTTAAGGATATAAAATGTCATCCTTTTAGGCTAAGTTCACACTGCAGGCAAGGACTTTTTTGCCAATATGTGACCCATATCTAATTTTTTATGACAGACTTAACGGCACAAACTCGATTCTTTCAAGTCAAACCCAGCCCACGTTCATGTGGTCGGATACATATCCAATGATTTGCATTGTGACATCAGTCTGAACAGTCATGTCGCATTTCATCCGACTTTTACGTCATTGAAACGCAGCAGATGTCATAATTCTGCACTGGAGGCCGAACCCGGCGAGATCAAATGTAAGCAATGGACAAGTGTGACATCGCGTCTTCTTCTGCGCATGCATGTCACTTCAGGGCCGTAGACTTTTCACACTGCAGTCTGATGACGGTCGCATTCAAATTATAATTTGAACAACCACGCAAAAAAATCTGAATTGAACCTGCAAATAAGACTTGCAGCGTGAACGTAGCCTTAAACCTTCGTGTGAAATTTTGGTCACACTTGCTGATCACTAATTCTTTTGTTTGGTCTGTAAATGTGTTTTGTGAGGTCATAGCGACCTCCGACCAACGAAATCCCAACGGTTCATCTGTGAGCTCAAGTGGACATTTTGTGCCACATGTAGGAACTGTGGCTTTCCTGTGACATCCTGTTCGAGAGAATGGGACGTGTGGCCCAGCATGTGGACACACAGTTAAGCCAAAAACATAATGCACCACGGACATGTTTCTTGCTGGTGCTGAATATTTGTGAAAATAATCCTCATCAAAATTTCCTATTTACATTGATTTAAGGGATAGTTGCTACAGTAGTCAGTCACTTTTTAAAAAGGAAACTACAGTCGATTTGTCTGTGGTTCTTTGTCATGCTGTCTGTCGCCGCTGGTAGAACAAAAGTGCTTCCAAGGGATTTTTAACCATAAGTGTAGATATATGAAACCCTTTCAATACAATTGTATTCACTTTTACCTGTTAATTATTTTGATGTTTACTTTTTACATTTATATACCTGAAGATTTTACACCAAAGTCGGTGGCCTCTTAACACACGAGCCACAAATATAAGATGTGTAATATTTAAATATAAGTAGATTATCTGCAGTGGTAACTGGACCACACACACAGTGATGCTGTATATTACCTGAGCGCTTTGTTATATTTGCTGACTGCAGCTTTCCAGTCTTGATTCTTGAAAAGAGTGTTTCCAATATTCTTCACGTCCTCAGCAACAGACAGAATTTGGTCAACCTGAAAGCAAACAACAATGAAAATGATTTCTTAAAATGACTTATTGTAAATTAAGGATAATTTGGGTCCGTAATCTGCAGTTTGGGACATTCATTTTATTAGTTCTCGTTAACACTCGTAATGCTGTCTACGGTCTGAAAACAGACACTGCTAAAAAAATCTATTTGGCAAGTGTTGAACAAGGTGAAAAAGGTCATTAATATATTTCAAGGAAACATTGACAGTGAGTACAATAGAATCAATAGTAACAATCCTTCAGTCCTCTTTTTTGGGACAAGCATTTGAATTTGTTTAGTGTCAGATTTACCCTGTTTCTAGTGTTTGCTATGCTGAACATGTCCTGAATCTTGATACTCAAGTCGATTTCATCTGACTTAAGTTAAGATGACCAATGGGCACATTTCCTAAAACCCAGCGTGGTCCTTCATCGACGCAACACTACAGTCTGATCTGCCTTGGTTTGCCCATGAGACCCTGAAGATCAAGACCCCACACATACGTACATCTTTAAAGTTGATATCAGAGTCCTCTGGGTAGTCTGGATGGGCGTCCCCTGTTCCATCGTTCGGTGCGGCGCCCCAGCTGTCCCCGTCCTTATGCTCGCCGCAGTCTGCTATGACGCAGGGCTGCAGACGGTTGACAGAAAAATGTAACTTAGAGCTCAAACATTTGTTCACTGGTCAGAACGGTTTCCCCGGTACATGTCAAGAAACAATACATGCATGGGAGCCGGTGTTTATGAACACCATTTTTGGGATTATCTATTATCCTTCTAAAAAAGGCCAACTGTACATAAAGATGGACAATCACCCCCTGGTGTTGTGCTGCAGTACAGGTTAAAACCCGCCACTCTCATTAGTATCACATAACACTTAAAACTCAAAGTACACCTCAAATTTTTCCCAAAGAGTGTTTGAAGTTATTGTCCCCCTGATATATATTCAAGTGTTATTTTTTCTGTTTTAATTAGCTGTTGACAGCTGAGTAATCATTATCAGTTATGCAAATCTTTTTACACTCGCAGTTAAAAAGAGGAAGCTAGTGAGAAAAAGTAAACATGCAGTCATTATAATGTTGTATATAACATTTTCATATATAGAAAACAATCTTATTTCCATTTCCAACAGGAAGCCCCTGAGTAATATATCAGGCATATCCACATTTACACACCATGTCAGAACACATGTAAAGTCACGGCACTGTAAAACATGAATATGGGAAAAAAAATATAAAATAAGCACACACCTTAAAGCAACACTTAGACATTTACACCTGTCAGACTAGTCGCCACATTTGTAAAATCAGAAATTAACAATTTTATACAAATTTCAACTCAAAACATTCACCTTTACGGGGACATCATCCTTGGTGTCAATGGACTCCAGCATCTTTAAAACTCCCATTCCTTTCAACACCTGTCCGAAGACGACGTGCTTGTCATCCAAGTGTGGCGTGGGAACCGTCGTGATGAAGAACTGAGAACCGTTGGTGTTTGGCCCGGCATTGGCCATGCTTAGCAGGCCAACCTTGTCATGCTGCATGGAGAACGAAATAAGAGCTAAAAGCTTATTGCAACTGGCAAAAGATGGCTATAACAGCACATAGAAATGTTTTTGAAAAAAAACAATGGATTCGATTTTTTCAACCGTATTCATTTAACACTGAAAGTGCTGGGAGATAATACGAAGAACAGAGACTGAAGAAATATGTCCATAATTTCATATATTGCATGCAAAGCAGGCAGACTTTTGTCAAGAATACTAATTTCTCCTTAGGGCCCAATTAAAGTTATTTTGATTCTGATTGCCTTGCAGTAATATTGAAGAAACTAATTAATATACACTAAAGCAAGATAGACCCAGGTAATAGGGATTATGTTGTTAAATAATTGACCTTATAATGGAAGTTTTCATCCTCAAACTTCTCCCCGTAGATGCTCTCACCCCCGGTGCCATTATGGTTGGAGAAGTCACCTCCTTGAATCATGAACTTCTTGATGACTGCCAGAAAAACAATGTATACCCAAATCAATTTTAAGATTAATCAGACTAAACGTCAGCAGTATTTGAAGCTTCCCTAATCTGAAAAGTAAATAATCAAAAGCCCAAACACCTTAATTACTACACTCTCACATTAGTGATAAAAAGCATTTAAAGAGCTTCTGATGGTCAGTGGCAGACTGTCAATTTCTTAGCTGACAACATCAAATTTTCTCATTCTCTCCTTATAAAAAAAATGCCAGATTGTAGCTTTATTCGTCAGGTTTTCTGGCGAACTGGCCACAGGTGCATTTACAAACAAATAGTTTTTAGAAGAAATAAACTATGTATTCTCTCCATCTCATTGCACTGGATCACATTTAAGCCACTTGTTTGTGTGCGTGCTGAAACGTAGAATCCTACTTCTGTGGAAGGGGCATCCTTTGAAGTGCAGCGGTTTTCCAGTCGAATTGCCGGTGCCCTTCTCGCCAGTGCACAGTGCCCGGAAGTTTTCAGCAGTCTTGGGGGTAATGTCAGCAAACAGCTCCAAAACTAAGCGGCCAGCTTCAGACAAAACAAAAAGAAAATCGGTGTCACATTATTGCACAGGTGCATCCTTTGATTCTCACTAGACATGTAAGCACAGTAAAAGAGAACACAGTGGAGCTTGTTACTGTATATTTTCAACACAGAACAATTATTGCGCATTATTCTCTTAATAAGTGAAGCAGGGTATTCAGATGTTCAAAAAGTATTACAAAACAGGGTTTTCCTTGTCCTTTATTAGCTCCAGCCATCACAATAAATGTAATCATCCACAGTGAAGCTGAAAGTGTCCTACACATGTAATTAGCAGTATCCATCAGCTATAACTATGATTTGTTGGACAGTGATGTGCCAACAACATTAAGGATTAAGGATGTGATGGGAGTCAGACTCACTGCCTGAGCTCGAGCTGCCCGGTCAGACAGCACAAGCTCACGTGGTCATGCAGTCACAAACCGACACCAGCTCTTTGGATGAACTGTACTCTTCTGCCTACTGTTCCAACAGGAAGCTTATTTTTACCACCCCGCTGCCTTACAAGCTGCATTTCAGTAAAAGTGGCTGTTGTGGCAGCTCACTGAATATGCTGAAAGTAAACGTCTCTCGGAAGTTTCTAGAATGAGCCGAGCTAGGCTAACAGCGCTAGCGGTTATTCCGGCTCTTCAACCCGGCGAGCTGACGGTAAAATTAAACAAACTCCCACCTCTGTCGCCGTCAATGTCTACGTCGAAGAAAACGCGAGGGTTTTCGGGGTTGGAAGGCTTGTCGGAAGGTGTTGGGTGAGACATTTTTAAGGACAGGTTGATTCAAAGCACAGCGAACGTTGCTAACTCCAGCCGGCCGGCGCACTGGAGGAAGAGGCGGATCAACTCCGAGCACTTCCGTACATTTCCGTGACGGACTTCAAAATAAAAGAATGGTGTTTTTGGTGAGCTGAAATTCCGCTTTTTTAGGTGTTATTTCGGTAAAAGCTGATGAATGTTGATCTTGATCTTCAATTATAAAAACAAAAATGACACAGAATATTCTTTCCTCCTATGTATGCTTCTCACAGAATTTTACGTATGGCATTGTGTGCTTAGACACAACTTCCGGTCATGTAGAACAAAATCAATGCACATTCACCGACGAACAATGATTATATAAATATAATAGCTGGCAAATAAAATTACTATACTTTTGCAGGCCTCAGATAAAACAAAAGTAAAAATTAACTTTTCAGTTGTTCTAGACTGAAAGCACAGACCTTGTCAATAGCTGACGACAGGCCATGTGGATGTTTCTTTGTTCTAAGGGCCTTGGACTAAAAAGGTTTGAAAACAAGGAATTAGGTCTATGGGGAAGTTCTGATTGCGCTGTTCTTGACTTGATCTGAAATGAACAATTCCCTGTCCCTTAAGAAACCTGAAGCTTTGCCTGCCACTCAGACTGCACATGGCATCCTCTCGGTCTTTCTCTGAGAGACATTCTCTCTCGACAACATTCAGCCACAGAATGCTTTCAGGCGAGTGTCGGATTGAGTGGAGCCCATTTTAGTGATGGTATTACCAGGAAATTGCAAATGACCTTAAGAAATGGAGGTCTGTGTGGGTGATTATTTGAAGATTGGTGTTTTCTGTTGTGGTACACAATCTGTTCAGACAACATAAGTCTGAGATAAGAGATAAGATATCTGAGATAAGATTGAGATTGCTGCAGGGATGGATTACCAGGAGCTTTTTCACACGGGAAGCAAAAGTTTAATTTCAGCGATGCAGCAAGAGAGAAGATGGAACACTGATACGCAATACCAACTTGCCTATTTTTGGAGACAAGTTTGAAGAATCAAGGCGTTACTTGAATTGTTATATGATTTGTTATATCTTTTATCTTTTTGACTTTTTTAAGTTCACATTCAGATGTGCTCCAGTTCAGATTAAATTATCATCGAACACAAGTAGAAAGAACTGTGTAATGAAGCAAAGAGTCTCAGCATGTGACAGGGTTTTAAAGATATTTAATAAGATATGATGCATCCGGTCAACAGTCAGGTCCTCCGGAGGCCGTGGGGAGTAGAAAACCATCTGGCAAACTTGGTGTTGACTTGGAGCAAATAAATGGGTAGCCGACAGGAGACGGACAGTAATGAGTCGGGCATTTAACACCATTGATGTACGTGAATACTTACAGGTTGCGTTACTGATTATTGTATGAATGTGACATGTCAAAAAGTCACCTTTCACACAGTCATTTTGTTCCGAATCTGCTGAATAAACCAGCTGTTGAATGTCAAAATGCTGAAAACAGGTTTATTTTTGTGAGCTCATGAAAAGGGATACAGAGATACATGGATCCCACAGGACAGCCAACAAGCTGTGTTATGATATTTATGGATCTTACAATATTCAAATTTGCTATAATTAATATTGTAGTGTACATTATATCATCATGAGAAGTTGGTAGAATCCTCTTAAACTTTTTCATCAACAGCAGTAAAATACGAAATTCACGCAGTAACAATCACTCAAAAACATCATATGCAGTGTTGTCGTATCACCGTGACGTCTATGTTTTACTTTTTGCAGACTTTTAGATTTGATCTTTCAATTAGGGCTATTAAACTGTAAATATAAACTAGTTGTTTTAACTTAAAATGAAGTCTGGCCTGCCTTTCAATTTTAAGTGTACTGAACATAAAAAAGACAAGATGAGGTAACTATTTTTTTTTTAAATTATTTATTTAATGTTCACTCAGTTGGTCTTTGCAAGTTTTGGTTCAGGGGAAGAGTTGACTCCAGACAGTGGACATTTTTCTACACTCGGTACGCGTAAACTAAAATGTTTCAAGCATTTTACTATTTTGATTTTGCTAATTATGGCCTACAGCTCAAAAAGAAAAAACTGTTAGAGAATATTTTACTATATATGTACAAGCCATAATCATTGACCAAACGAGGCTTGAAATGTTTCACTTTGCATGTCACGTCATGAAAATTTATACAAGTTTAACTTTTTACGTTAAATTCTGACAAACAAAAAGACATTTTCCACAATATTTTGAGATGCACTCGTACCCTTTTTGCAGTAAAACTTCCTGGGTGTATTAAAGCTCTTTAATACATGCAGTTTTTCTTGTTGTTTCTTGGCGCTCCCATGTGTGACTGGCCTCCGCGCCTCTTTGACCTTCCTGTGATCTGTCCTCACTGTGCATGCAGAGTGTTGTTATATGCGTGCTGAGTGCTGACCTAATGGGAACAGAAAGCGCTGATTCAGAGAAGCCAACACGCCTGATGGATGTTTGGTCTAATAATGACACATTCGCGTTCTCTTATGACAGTGTCCCAAATTAAACTTCCTTTCACTGCAAACTTTAAAACAGTTTCAGTTTAAAAAGCTGACACGCATATAGTCAGCGTGCTCGCCTGTGACCTACAAGATCGATGATTTTTTCATTTGAGTCTTTGAGTGTCTGACCACTTGGTTTCCTCTCCATGCAGCATCTTATGGCTTTGGCTGATTTTTCTTATTTTGTCACATTTTCATGCTGACGGTGATTAATGCGCGCTGTCCCCGTCACAGAAAGAACAGTCCGTGAACTCACTGTCTGTAGGGACTCCACGAGGCGGGTGTATTCACAAGAGACCAGTAAACAGCATTAGTGAACGGATGAGAGGCGGGGAAACATACGCGGGGGTGACACGTTAAAGAAAAAAGCACCAAAACATGTGTTTGTAAGGTGTTGTACTGTCTGGTGGGCAAAGGTCATGGTGTATTTTAATAACATGAGGAGAAGTTTGAAGTTACAGGCAACATTGACATTTTAAGGGATGTCTTGCTTTTATTTCAGGCTCAATGTTTTATAGTTTTGTTTTTTTGTTTTTTAAAAATGAAGCAAGATAAGTTCAAAGGAAAATGAGAGATCAAAAATGTCTACAATGGTTTGTGTTCCGCTGGAAAAAAATGGTGCTCTCAGTAGATAGCATTATTCTCCCGTCTCTTTTCTTTTGGTGATTGGATAATGATGCTGGAAATTGCAGTTTTTGGTTCAGAAGCTCCCATAAGTATTGCAATGTGTTTTGATCCAGTGGTGGCACATGAAGCCATTTATATCATTATGATTGTCCTCAAACTGCCTCACGACAGCATGTTTTTCCACTTATTTTTTCATGTTTATGCTTGAAGTTTTGTACCATGTTCTTACAGACAGTTAAAGGCATTTCAAATTAAGCTTGTCAGGATCAGCTCAAACTGTTGGAGCTATGCCAGTGAATTGATCACAATCAATTTATTCATATTATTCATAAACACATACATAAGAGGATTATGGCCAGGCATGAGGAAAAAGAATTCTGAGAGAACAAAGATTTTTTCTTTCATTACCCACTTTGAGAGAAAAGGTGAGTCGTTCAGAACTTAGATGAAATGTCAAAAATAACGTTGAAACATAGCTTTTTGAATAAAGTCGAAATGGTGTACTTAAAGTGGACCTTTTAAGACTGTAAGTAGCACAGAGGTGGCTGCATTAGTGCCAGCTGAAATAGCGGCTAATGGACAAATGCTGTGGTATCCATGGCTACACCTGAGTGAAGTCCTTAATATTTTGTCTTTTATTTTTAGCTTTTCATGTATTTTTCCTCAACATTTCATCTTTTTTTCTCGACTTTTTTTTTTCTCTCATGCCTGGCCCTCATCCTTCTCCATAAGGGACAGTGCACATCAATATACAGAGCTGTAAATTCTCTGCCTGAAATATGCAAAGCACAAACACAGACAGACAGACAGACAGACAGACAAACACACACAGCAAAATCATAGAAAACACATAAATGCCTCCGACAGAGAAAACGCAAAATCACAATAATACGTCTGCAGGTAAATGAAGACAACAGCAGATAAAAGCAAACACAGGGAAGGGACGACTGAAGAAAATTGTGTATAACTGTTTTGTTGTTGCTGTTGTCTTGAACCGCATGTTTTTTGATTGATGTTAAGATGTTTTTATTCCATTTGTTTCACCACCGTTATACCAACACTAACTTTTGTGAAAAGACGTCACACTTTGCTCTGCGGAGTTTGAACGGAAAAGGAAAATAAATATGAAAAAAGAAAGAATGCAGCATTTTAAAGGGAATAAATATGCCGAATTTAAAAAAGTGAGCTCCCAGTGAACAAAGGTAGACAGCGTCTCCTCCTCCAGCTGCCATGTGCCATGTGAAATCTCACGTTTACTTGGGAGGCAAATTTGATTTAAGTGGTCAGAAACACAAAGCTTTTTAAGAAAGAAATATGAATAAGGGAGAAGATAAACTGCTGTGCCTGGCTTTTACTGCTCCAGGCCCTTTGTGCCTCCTCAGACTTGAAGTGCTGCATTATGAATGGGGAGGCAGATCACCTGCAATGCAGTCACTCGTTGCTGTGCAAACCCGAGATGCTCTCTCTTGAAATGACTCAGAGGGATGGAGGCATTCAATGTGGGGCAAACGAACACCATGTTACTGTGGGTTCTGGAACCTCTGAGTCACTCTGTCCTCCAAAGCTGTCCGCAACTCAGTCTTCTGTCAGAAAAGGATCACTGATTAACAATGTATGACATGTTTCTCATCCACAGTAATGAAATAAATCTGTATGATGCCAGGTAACAACATTCTACCGCTGTTTATTCTTGTTTATTTAGTTATAGATTTTTTTTTCTCACTAGGACTGCGCCCCAGTGGTCAGACAGGATGATTTGTTTTTTTTTGTTTTTTTTGTTTGTTTTTTCACAAATATTCACACTTTTCAAAATCATTCAAAGGGCAGGACTGGGTTCCCTGGCAGATCACTTCAGGCCTGTGGGCTGCATGTTTGACGACCCTGCTATAAGCCATACGGGCCATCATAAATAAAAACAACATGTATTGAATATCGAATATATGAGACATTTTGATTTAATCATGAAAAAAATAACTTTATCTTAATGTTCACATTTTGAGATTCAATAGAATGTGATGAAGAAAATCAGCAAATCTAAAATCTAAATCAATAAGTGAGATCGTGTTCCGACCATCCCAACATTGATGAAATAACTATCAGTCTCTCAAAGCTGGGTGGGGTTTAGTGGCACATTAACTGAAGGATGATGCTACTCATTTGCATCAGGTGCATATGGCTCTACCTTAATTTGCATATTGCTGAGCAGCGTCCCACCGTTCAGCAGCTGGTTGTACTGCCAGCCCCAGCCCACCTCCCCCACGTAGCTCCGCCTGGGCGCGGGGTAGGAGGCGTTGGGTGCGGCTCGCCACAAGTAACCGAGGTCACCTGTGGCCTCAGGTGACGAGGCGCCCACGCCGACGCTCTGGGGGAAATAATTTGACCTCGGCCTGTAGTCTCCGACTCCATCTGGACCTTGTTAGAATGAGAGAAGAGGTTAAAAAACATCCAGTTAAACCTCAGTCCCTTTACTTTAACTTTAAAATTACTTTAATTTAGATTTTTGCAAGTGCCAAGATAAAAATAATACAAAACTAAAGGAGAGTAAATGTGCAGCACACATTAAAGAAAATGTTTTGAGTGCGGCAGCTGTTGAGGTGAATTCAACCAAGAGCAACTTTCAAAAGATGTGTTTTTTCCTACAGTTTAATGCTGGAAGTTGACTGTTTAGGGTGATGTATATACATGGTCTGACACCTAGAGGCTGAATTCAATTTGAAAATAATGAAACAATATATAAATTTCAAGGATTCCAATGACACACTGTTTTTATGTATGACTTAATTAATGAGAAAAAAAATAATGATATTGCCTGTAATATGATAAAGATCTGTTATTTGCATTGTCTCACACAGATAACAAGATCAAAAGAAACATTATTAATTCTTGGAAAATGAGTGATAACATAATGCAGACATGTACAAGAACAGAACATATATTTGCACAAGCTGTCTTCTGGGGAATTAATTATTATAGTGTCAGCATACGCCTACACAAACACTGAGTATACTAATATATACAAAATACACAAACTCACAGACATGCGCACACAGTCTTTCAGCATATACTTTTGGCCCTGCATGCAACAGTCCCATTGTGCCGCTAATTATGTTTGCGTGGGCGCCGAACACATGTTTATGTAATTGTTCAACAATGCTATGGGGTTTTCAGTATAATCTCACAGGAAACTGGGTTGTACAGCAGTCTGGCGCTGCATACTTTCCCGCAAAAGGAAAAAAAGAAAAAAAGAACATTTTGGTTGTGCTAATGAAGACAGTCAATTCTTCTTCCTAGAAGCTGCACTCAGACACCACTGAAAAAAAGGTTGTCCATGCTTCTCTTACCTGTAAAAATCATCCTTTGTCCACGCCGTTCCTCACTTTTTTGCACACTGGATGCAGCCATATAATGGGCGATAACTTGAGCCCAGCAGTCTGGTCTGTCCATGGGGTCATGACTGGTTGTCATGGCGGCAGCGTTTTGTGTCCTGGTTATCTTGAAGGAACAACAGGATGCTTCTACTGACACATGAACCCTACAGCTCTCATTTATTCTAAGTCTATTCCACACCTCTTAATGAGGCATAGCGCTGCAGTAACGTTGTTGTCTGCAACAAATACAACATAGCAAAGCTATTGGATGTGTTTTGGTGAGGTTATTGCATTATAGTCTTTAATTTTGATATTATGTTGTGTTCAGGTTAAAAGTACTGAATTTACAGTAGTTTTACAAAAAAAAAAGTTCATAAAAGCCAAAATAGATTATCCACAGGAATTTGCAGTAAAAATGCCAATTCGCCTCACAATCTATTGTTTGTAATGTAGTTTTGTGTCTCTGTGATAATAATGATGAATTCTTCATGGAATCATCCGTTATCTACTTTATCTTTATCTCAGGATAACCACTGTTGGAATTGAAGTATGTTTAACTTTTACTGTGAAATGTTGGTGTTCTTGCGCTCTACATTAATGCTGCTCAGTTTCTGGTTTAACAGGAGGTTCTAGAGGAGCAAAAGCGAGAGTTTTAGCCTGATTAGCCAGTAGTGATGGTGTTTGATAACCAGTAGTAAGTAAGTAAGAACAAAGACAGATAGTAATTTGGTGAATTAGCACGCTAATGTTAGCGTTAAGGATTAGCGTGCAGGTGGTCCTTCGAGCAGGCGGGAGTGTTGATTTTGGATCAAGATTGGAACAGTTCTTCCTTAGCGACAGACATGTTCGCCACGTTACCTGGATGGTTACACAGTCAGTAAGTTACAGACGAGACTCCCCACATGCAGCCGTCAGGTCAATGTACGATCAGAAATGGGAGCAGGGATCTACCGTGGATGGAGCAGTCGGGATAAAAGCCTCAGTGCAGATTTACGCACTCCACATCTTCCATGTCATGTTCAGTGGGACCCAGCCCTCGCTGAACAGGAGGATGAGTATCTCCCTAGTCACCTAATAATTGAATAATTGATCATTCCAGAGCAGAGTAACAGTCTCCAGAGTTGCCACTACCCCCTCCACCAGTTCCTCTTAGCTTATCAGTCGTTGATGGGAATGGTGGCGAAAATGACTGGCTACCTTCCCCACCACGGCCATCAGCCAGTGAGGGTGAAGAGCTATTGGACAGAGGAAGGGTAAGGCCTACTGCCCATATTGTGAGAGCTCACACACTCCCTCAATCAGTGCCAAACCTTCCACAAGCTGACAAGAGAGTAGATATCTGAGTGGATCAAAGCCAACAAGCGGTGCTGGTGCTGTGCAAGGGTCCACCAAGCAGCCTGGTGCGTCTTTAAGAGGCTTTGTCCGGTGTGCCAGGGAAAGCTTCTCCACGTCCTCCGTGAGGTCAACGTGAGAGGCACAGCATCTCAGACACAAATGGACAACCAATGTTTACACAGAGCAGATGCAGACGCTCTCTATCTAGACTGCCCATGAGATTCTCCATGGGTCCTGCTAAAGGTTTATAAAGTCCTCCTTGGCCATCATTCTGGATGATGGATCCGAGCATACCATGCCTCCTGTCAGAGGCTGCAAAAATGCTAGGGCTTGACGGCAGAACAGAGAACCTTAGCCTATGCACTATAAGGCAGGACGTCCAGACACTCAGAGGGGCACAGGTGTCATTCAAAATAGGCCCAGCTGCTCATCCGAGGAAGGGCTTCAGCATCACACAGGCCTTCACGTCACAGTGCCTTGCGTGCTTCCACTCCAGCAATCTGACAAGGTCAGGCCTCTCGGTGTGGACCACCCTCACTTACACAACCCGATTAAGCCTATTAGGTTGGGCCCACCGGGAGGCCCGGCAGCAATCAGCACTCGGCTCGGATGGACCCTCCAGGGCCCCACCAGATTAGTTCAAAAGAGCTTGTCTCATCAGCATTGTCTCTTCACCACCGTGTCTCCACCAACCACTGAGCTGATGAAGAACATGCAAAGACTCTGGGAGATGAACGTGATGCCTCTCCGAAGTGACAAGCTGGTCTCTATCAGAGGACAGAGAGGCTATAGAGCTACTGGAGATAAAAACACGTGCATGAAAGTTATGCTACCCTCTTATTGCGGAAACGCAATATACCTCCTCTTTCAAACAACCAAGGAGGCGGTCATGTCAAGCCTAAGGAGTATAGAAAGGAGGCTGGCACCTTGTGGAGATCCAGAAGCTGGTTAAGAAGCTCAGCCCAGACTTCTCAACAGAAGGTGAATCATGGTTCATCCCTCATCATTTTGTAAACCACAATGGAAAGAACTGCATCGTGTTCAACCGAGGCCTTAACCTGAATGACGCCCTACTACATGGACCAAACCTTGGTGCTTCTTTTCTTTGAGTCTTAGTGTCTCTCAGGTAACATGCAGTTGCCATCAGTGCAGACATACAAGGTATGTTTGATCAAGTTAAGCTCCTTCCTGAATCAGGCCACTTCTGAGGGTTGTGTGGAAAGACATGAGTTGAGAGGATCCTGCAGATGTTTACGAGTGGAAGATCTTGAAACAACCTGTTTCCCATGCTGTGCCACATTTGTACTTCAGTTGCATGTTGGGACACACAGCTCTGCAGATGAAGATGTTGGACAGTCCTTGGAGCGTTTCTACATTGACAACAGTTTGCAGAGTGTGCCAACCCCTGAAGAAGCCAAGCAACTTGTGGATAAACTCTGCAAGCTTCCGGCTTTTAGAGATTTTGACTTCGGCCAGTGGGCAAGCGACACTTGGAGTGTAATCCTACAGTGATAAGAAGATGCCAAGTCAGAAAGCCTTGAGCACTGGTTTTTGCAAGCTGATGCTGACCGAACTGAGTCTGCTCTTGGAATGAGCTGGCATTGGAAATCTAACAGCTGTGGCTACAAGCAGCGACCCGCTGAGTATGGAACTCTGATGATACGGACTGTGCACAAGGTCCTAGCTTGGCAGTACGATCCTCTGGGATACATTTTGCCATAAACAAGAAGAGCAAAGATACTTGTCCAGTGCCTGTGGGACGAACAGTGCAACTGGGACGACCCTCTCCTCCCCCAAGAGCTACTGCAAGCTTGGAAGATTTGGGAAGGAGAACTTAACGTGCTGCCTCGACCCTTCGTGTTATGGCGCTGGCGGCAAGCATGATAGCTGAATATAACCAACATGAATACAGTTAAATTGCTATGATGTTTTGGTTGTGTGTCATTTAATGCACTCTTACTTAGCCACATAGTTAACCTGGCTTGTTTGTATGCATATTTATGGTTGTAAATTGTTGTTCATATTTCAGCTGATAGCTGACTTAGCGTGTTTAACATGCCCTGCTTTAAGGGACCAATCCCATGACTAAATCTGTATCAAGTTAGACATATAAATAACCACAGTTACGCAGGAAATACAGCAATGTTACCTTCACAATAAGTTTGCTCAAAAACGTATGATTGAAATAAATTCTGACGTGGATTAAAGACAAATATAAATGCTCGGTGTGTGGTAACATATGTTAGATCTACAGCTCATCCCATGTCATACATCCCAGACTTTTCTTGGCAAAGTTAAAGAATATGCGTCAGGTCCTTTTCAAATAACTACCCTTCGACATATTCGGCATATGAGAAAGAAATCCCCGAAATGTTGCGTGTAATTCGTCGCAGACTCCTCATAAACCCATTGTTGCGTTGCACCGACGTTAAACACGAGTGTTCCGTTTAAGCTTTATTTTGAAAGCCTCTCGTAGGAAGCAAACTGCTTAACTGTGGCCGTCTTTACCGCGCCGTGTCAGTCACCATGGTGGCACACAACAGAGCGCAGCAGCGGCGGACCTCACTCCACTTTTAGAGCCGGTAAAACATGTCCAAATGATGGTCTCTCTCGGTGAGTGTACGCGGGTCGAGCTCTCGTAATGGACGCCAGGCCGTGCGTTAGCCATTCGCTCTCCCTCCTCGTTTGGCGGATTCCTACATGGGTTTTGTGTTCGTCGCTAGCAGAGACCAGGAATGGCTTTGATGGACGCTGTTTTGAATAAAGAGACATTTTTCGCATTTGGAGAATAACTCCGAGGAGCCGCCCGAGCTGCGCTTTTCACAGAACTTTCCTCTCGGTGGGAGCAGTGTCGGCACCGGGCTTCTGGACGCGTGCGACAGAAAGACGGACACCCCGAGGAGAGCGCTCGGCGGTCTGGCTCCGGTCGTGGCCTGGCTCCGGGGCACTCCCAGCTCTGCCGCTAGCCTTGGAGCACAGGCGAAAAGAAGAAAGCAACACGGCGGGGGAGCTTCTCGTGCTTCTGCCCGGGGCGCTGGATATTTCTAAACGTTTTCCAAGGATAAGACATTAAATATCCTCCGCACGGCGTCCGGCTAAACAATGGCGTCCTATGTGGATAACAGCTTTCGGCAGGCTGTGATGATGAATCCGGCTGAACGGACGCAACAGGTTAATAGAACTCATTTTGTGTGTTTTGATCGAAGTCGTGCGTGAAAGTGGCGATTGCCTGGAGTGTCTGTCACTCTCGGTCCCAGCACTGTGTGGTGCAGGGTGGCGGTGTTCCCGTGTGCAGCGGTTGCCGTTCAGCCTGTGGTAGCATGGCTGCAGCCCGCTATGTCCTCTTATCAGCCCCGATAATCAAGGCCACTTAACATAACGGGAGCTGGAGCCCTGGTGGGAATCTAACCTCCTCAAATCTTCCGCGTTTGCCCCTTTTTAAAACAAAACAAAACAGCATTTGGCACTTGCGCATGCTCTAAAAGTCATCCCTGGAGAAAAGGGCCGTTTTTTAAATGAAGACATTTCGGAGAGATGGGAATATGGTGTTGTGAGAGGTGCGTGCTAATCCTAGCCTAGCTTAAAGCCTGTCCCACCAAACATTCAGTCATTACGTTGTGGTCTCTGTTAATTGCCCCATTGGACATCAGAAGTTGCCTTTTATGTCTTTGTGGCCATGGTTTCTGCCCTGAGGGAAGACTAACGTGGGAACACGTCATGTACCAGTTGCATAAAAATAAGACATAATCCCGGTGCTTCCATTATCTGATCTATCCAGGTTTCTGTGGGAAGTTTGGAAGACAGGTTGTATGTTGAACATGCAAATCTAGTATAGGTATAGGCTATGGTTATAACCCTCAAACCACACGCACACGCAAGATCGCATGCTTTCTGATATAAGCAGTTATGCTCTGCAGGCAAATCCAGTTGGGCTGTGAAGATGGCATCGTTTCATTTGAGTAGTGCTTTCAGTGCAAGTGGATGCTGCTTCAGCAAAAGGCTTTACACACAAAAGATAATCGATACCACCGCCAGTTAAACCAGTGGGGCTACAGACACTGTCTGCCCGTCTATCTGACATTGAGGAAACAATTATGGTGTCATTGACGGTTTGTTAGTTGGACTATGACAGTGGTCTTTGCAGCTTTATGCAAGTATTCGTGGAGTGACCAATTGCATCGTGATTATGGAGGCTGATAGTCATTTAAAATGGGATGTGACATTAGAAGTTTAGATTCAGGCTGCAAATGATGATCATTTTCATCAGTGCTTATTATGTGTTAATCTTGAAATTGCTGTCGCCATATAATGAACACAACTGAAAAATGGGAAGATACGTTTGAGCTCATATCGCGATTGTGTGTTGTTTCCAACAAATGGCCTCGGATGTTGATTCAGGTTTTTGTCACAACAGAGGTGCCAATAAGTATTTGCTTGATTTGATAACTCATTAATCCGAAAAATCTTTTAAGTTCCCATGACCCTAAAGATGCTGTTGGAAATAATCTGCAGGAAGTTTTTGTGCTATCTATTATTAATAAGGGGAAATTGAATTTAAATATTCCTCACTTGTTATACAGAAGTAACAGTGTGCTTTAACGCAAACAAGGAAGTCTGTAACATCTGATAACTCACCTGAAATTGTTTACGTCAGCACGTCTCAGTATCGTCAACATATACTGTATATGTTGCTTTTGAATCTGTATAAATCTGACAGGAATACTTGTGGGTAAATTTAGCACTTGGAATTTCTAATATGGGATTATTCTGATTCAAAGATACTGAGGGCTGGACAAAATATCTCCTAGGAGAGTCAGTAAAGGAGAAATGGTGGTATGTCTGTGATCTTTCAGCCCTCTGGAGCTATGATGTATGTCAGCATTTAAACATTTCATATACACCAGGTGAAAAAGAGGACAGTTGGAGCACGAAATGTCATGTCATTTTGCTGTTACGTCACAGAGGAATCCACTTTTTTTTTTTAATTTTTCCACAGCAATCAAAGCCACTAGGGAGCCTGTTATTATCCTGCAGAAAAGCAGGAAGACTTGTATATAAAGTCTTCTCCACACTAGGTTTCATGGCACAGAGTATCATGTGACTGTGTGGTTGTGTTGCTCTTCCCCTCTGTGTTTTTCATCAGCGGCAGCTCCCCTGGTGTTCTTTTCAACTGTCCGGCGAACACGGAGGCTGACACAGTTTATCCTAATGGTGTTGGCGGGGTCTCTCCGTCAGGATTAGCTAACGACTGGAGGGGAGCTAAATCTTCTCGAGACTGACCACCGTCTCAAAGGGATTTGACCCTCGGCCTCACCTGTTTGACAGCTTGAGTTCGCAGTGGCTTTGTCTGTTTGCTTGATTTGGGACCGTAACAGAAAGTGACCCAGTGTCGCAAAATACAAAAGGAGGCAGGCTGACACTTAAGCAAGCAAATGGTTTACGGTTACCTTTTGGTCTTAAAGCACTGGAGCACATTTTTGCACTTGTGATATGAATTAGGATAACGTGACACAGGTATTTGATTGCTATTTTCTTCTTCATGTCCAAACAGAATTGAGAGGAACGTTGAATTCCTTTGACTAGACCAGTAAATCTTGAGCATGCAATGTGGTCACAATAGCGCTGGGATGTTTTGCAACCTTCTAGTTATATGGTGACCTCACCAAGGCCAGGTATTCCAAATATTTTTCACCCAGCCACCCTTTTTTCATAGTTTTTTCTTTCAATCTTAACTGGCTTATGCAGATAATCAGTCCGAGATGGCTCAACGCACTGTGACTTAGGAAGACGCAGAAAAATAGACAAAACAATAGCAAAATAAGAAAACATCTTCATCATTCTGACGGCGACCCAAGCTAATAAAAAAAATGTGCCACTTGTAGAACAGGCAGATACATATATTGACTCATGTCTTACTCAAATGTAACTTATTTTTCTTTTTATTTTAGTATTGTGATGGCATGAGCATTTCAAATAATGCCATAAGAATACACACAATAAAGAGGAGTTAAAATTTATATTACACTGTTTTACAACACCACTGATGAGGAGCCGACTTCAATAGTTTTGAAAGTCACAAAGTGGATGCAGCCCATGCAGAGCTGCCATGATTAATCCATTACTCGATCAAAAGAAAATGAATCATTATTTATTTTGACTTTTAATGGAACATTTATTTCCGTCTTGCTCCGAGCAAAATTATGAAACATTCGTCAGTCCCAGCTTCTTAAATGTCGGGATGTGCTTTTCTTAGTCATTTTTGGCAGTAAGTGAAGAGTCTTTTGGTTTTTAACTATTGGTTGGAGTAAAAAAAACTCCATTTGAAGACGCCAGTTTGGGCTCTAAAAAAATGCGATGAGCATTTTCACTGTTTTACAACCATTTGTAGACTAAATGATTCATCAATTATCCGTGAGATTAATCGATGATTAATTTTCTGCCCTAGAAACATGCATATCTGTTGTAATCTGTGCAGTTTGCAGCCTTACTCCATTTGTGTTGTGATTTCTTAAGTTGCAGTGCCAGTTTCTTGGCCACCATAGATAATGATTAAATTGGGATTCTATTTTGAAACAGGTTCTCCTTGAGATGTTGCCATATCAGGACACATCATCAGATTTATAGATGACACAATGACTGAAAGGCTGCTTCAGCAGTTTAAGTATGGGTCCATTTTTAAGTGTGTTATATTTGTGTGTATCAAATGAACTTAAGCTCATTACATTAATCAAATATGGCAGCTGATTCTGCAGGACACAACAGACTCCACAGCATATCAATAATATTTATGCACAATTAAGAATTAAAGGTGGTCTGTCAATTAGTTTCACAATTAATCATTTGATCTGTAAAATGTCAAAAACTTGTGGAAAATGTTCAATTTCCCAGTCAAGAATTAGAAAGTGAAATGGCACCAGGAATCTGCACGCATGTGGCTCTTCATGAATGTTTGTAGTTTGTTTGAAAATTCATTTTGCACCTCTGTCACAGAGAAGTTTAAATATCAGCACTCAGAACCGTCAGCTCTTCCTTGTACAGCCAGGTGGCAAAGCTAAAGGCCACAATCATCTGTCCCCTGCTGTAGTGACCCTGTTTCATAACATCTCAAGGATATCAGTGCAGTCG
>KV751331.1:3828091-3844649 GCA_001698575.1 Mola mola | reverse complement strand
TTGATATATTGGCAGATATACACATTTTTTTGCAATAACCCCATAAATGATGTTTTCAAACATTTGCATCTGATATTTAACATAGGCAGAATATTTTACAGAATAACAATGAACTTTTATTGATTTAAATAACAAAACAGTATCCTCCACTCGAAATATACTAATTATAAATCATCACAAGCATCTTCTTCTGCGTTGTCTTATTTAAACTAAATATATTTCTATCAGCCTATATTGATAAAAAAAATATATCAATACTGATATATCTGTGACAGGCCGATATATCGATCAGGTACCGGGTACCCAACTCTCCTCTCACCTCCAGGGTTAGGAGGGGGGTTCAATGTCTCCAAATATTTACAAATCACTCATCTCCCCATCTGCTGTTTCTACTCAATTATGTATTATGATGTTGCACTTAATAAGGAATATTTCCTTTTTTACATGGTCAAATTTTTTTTTCTTGGTAATATAATTAAACACAATGATAATTTGCAATCAAGTTATCGGAGCTGACTTTAATTATTTAATTAGACTATCATGTCACATACAAGTGATGTTAAAAGCTTGTTGTTCCTGATGTCAAGACTGCAGAAATGCAGGAGTCTATTCCAACAAACAACAGAATATGTGCATATACAATTACATAAATTACATTGTGCAATTCAAAACAAAAAAAAAGAAATGCTAATCATGAGTAGGATGTGAAGCTTGTGAATTCCCAGTTTCCGTAAACCACTATTTGATCTCTTTCACCAACTCCACATTTCTTTATGCAAGCACTTATCGAAATGCAATACAATGAAGTTAATCTCCTTCCACCAGCCAAGTGTGTGTATATGTGTATGCAATGAAGATCAAGAGTAGAGGAGAACTGGTGAGTTAAAGTGAAAGTGTTGGGGTGATCAGAATAAAGAGCATGGAGAAAGGAGGTCATGTGGTCACCTTTTCAGGCTCTTCATGCAGTCAAGACCTCTTTGACCTGATGGCCGAGTTCGCATTCTTCGGTGAACATCTTCAAGTCATGCTGTAACTTTGTGATGCACCTTTGATCCTAAAGTGGCCTGTAAAGGTTCATGTACACTGTGGCTGTGCTGGTGGCGGGCAGGTAACTGCTTGCAAGCTAGAAGAGGCGATTTATTACGATGGTAGTAAGTGCAAAAACAGCTGTCTTTGCTAATGGATGCTTTGTCAAAAGTGCAAACTGCTGCAGCAGCAATCCTCAAGTTCTGCCAGTGGGGACATGAGCCTTAGTGGACAGCTTAAAAAGGTGGCAAAAAAAGGGAAAGCAGCCCTACACAGCCTAAAAAAAGAATTGTGTGAAAAAAGGAGGGATAAAGCCTCCGAACAACACTGTTTTCCTCATAAGTCCGTGATTAGGAAGACTGTTGTTCCACTTCCTGTGTGCAGTGGAGTGGATTCGTCTACAATATCTGCCTCGGTGAAACCTTATCTTTGGGATTGGTCCCTGAGGGTTTGTCTAACCTGTCGCTGGTCACGTTTTCAACTCTGCAGCGCTCTGTTCCTCCGTTGGCCATCAGGGAAAATGTCCGTTCATTTCCAAGGCCTCCGTATTATCTGATTCTTTCAGGAATGTTTGACAGTTTCTCCCTGCTTCCCGCTTTTGGGAAAATTGGATCATTATCTCAGCTTGCTCCAAGTAGGCCACTGATTACATTTTCTTTGTAATGTACAAAGGGCTTTGCTGCCAGTCTTGGATTATCAGGATGCTCTCATACTCCTAAACCAGAGTTTTGTGTGTATCCAGATTTTATGGGGTCTTAATTGGAAAAAGAAGTCACATACATTTATTGCTGTGATGACACATTTCCCTTTCAGTACAGTTGACATTGATTTCATTGTGGTGACAATATAGCATGCATTTCTTATTTTCCTACTAATATTTTTTTTCCTAAATGCTGTGATGTCCATTACAGCTGATCATTATTTATTACGCTGCATTAGTTCCTCTGCACTTTAGTCTTTGACCGGGTTAATTGACAGTTGCCTTGGTTGACCTTAAACAGCCATCCATTGCAAGATGTTTTCCCATATGGCCCTATATTTCCCTCACATTTAAACCATCCCTGCTGAGAGCGAACCCTCATCATTAATCATTCATGCCACGATTAGTTTGCTGATCTCTTTATGTGTTTTATAGCCTTGATGGTGAAAAAACCAAGAATCAAAAATAGGGTTATATAATGCCACCTTAGCATTTATTCAGAGAGCTAATGCCTGTGCAATCTTCTTATATTTGCTTATTTGTGAATGAGTAATGCGGCCAGTACCTCTGTACTGTTTTTAAACAAACATTTACAGGGATAGGCTGCACACTAGACTCCATTCTGGCAAGGAACTTCTGTCTGAACCGTATAACACAATAGGCAAGAATCATTCGCAGTAATAAAACGAGCCTTGCATCGTTAGTCGAAATCACAGAATCCTGATGGTGCAAATGTATTTAATGTGAAACCTCAGCCCCTTGAGTACACTTTGGCAATTGCATTGTGTTTAATGCAATTCCGTGTCAAGAGAGAGTACTTGTACAGTGTTGCTCATCACTTGCTGATCAGTCATAGACTGCTGCATATGTGAAGTGAAAAGATGATGCGTCCTAATTAAACCCAAGGGCAGAAAAAAAGGGTTGCTGGAGATTTTATTAAAATCTACAAATTATGCTTAGAATTGCTCTAATTTAAATCCTGTATTTCCAGGAATAGGGAAAAGACAAACAAGAGTCTTCAGTAGTCGTTTTGTTGCTTGTGCTATGTATTTGTTTTGAAAGATAGTAGTTCATTTATGGAGTATCACAGGCAAGCGTGGTAGAATGGATAATTATGAATGACTGAGTGGATTGCTTCATTCAATTTTAATTTTATTTGAACAGTGTAACTTTTTCATGTGTAATTTGAAAACAAGACTCGTGACAGTGTGACTTTGATCATTATGCAGTTCTATATTTAACTCTGCAATACACCAACAAATGTTCACCGTTGACTGGATCACTGTTCTTATGTGATGATCTTGTAATCTTGTGTAGGTCTGGCTACCTGCTTCTGTGGTAGTGTTGGGCTAAATAAAGACATATACAATATGATCGTAATTGGAGGGAAAGATGCAAGCCATTCATGCATACTTCCCTTTGAGTGTTTTGGATCGACCAGCAAGTTTGGTGCAAACCAGACACAACGACTCCCTGTTACAACCAGCTTCTGCTTGTCAAAAACAGTTAAAATTATGCCAATTACTTTGTCGCTGCACTAGGAATGGCTGTTTTAGCTTAATTGTACCAACTGCATTTGTGCACATGCCAAGCAGACTCAAACAAAGACGTGTACTATATCCCCGTACCCCAATAGTTACAATACAACATCTAGCTCTATGAAAAGGGTTGACAAGTGCAATAAGAGAGCCAATATGGACATATAGAGTATTCACTGATTATATTATTTATACCAATTACATAGCTTAAAATTATTTTGCTGTACTTGAGATTTTTGGGAAAATATACAGTTCAACAAAAATGCCTATTGCGGCTCTCTTGTGGGAACCATATATGAATATAAAATTATTACGGGCTTAGTAAAATGCCACACCTATATCAGCTTTGTGATTCTGTACTTGTAGGAAAAAATAAGTGTATTTAGAATTTATGAAATTCATAATCACCATGCATGAAAAAGCATTAAAACAGAAACAATAAATAAGAATAGCAATAAATCTACCACAAACGTAACACGGGTGAAATTGCATTAAATTGAAAACTAAAAGACCTGCAGTCATTTTTGTTTTTGAATTTGGCGAGCCAAGGAAAGGGAAAGGTATAATTTGTGACTGAAGTCTTCAAAGAGCAGAGTGGGTCAACATTTTTCTTTTGTAACACATCCTCAGGATATAGCCCAACGTCCACGTCCTCTGGACTCAGGCCTATTTCGGATCGTAAGGCAACTCTGTAAACAGGAAACTTCCATTGAAGACTAGATGAGCGCTGAGCAACAATGTAGTGCAGATGCTAAACACAAGTCAGTTATGATCACTTTATCTTTTAAATCATGAACAGGCCTCAATCAATACTTTCATTCCTGCAATAAAAACATTAATTTACAGTTTAAAATTGACGGATTGATGAGTGTGACGCTGGAGCCTTAGGTTGTGGCCTTCACTGCCAGTTCACATTACCCAATGTGTTATCTTTTGCTGGTTTTTGAAAGCAACACTGTCTCCTTTGGATTTAAGCTTTACTGTGTGATAATCGCAGCCTTTTGAGATAACGAGGTGAGGAGTCACACCTAACACAGGCTGGCGCTAGACCCCGCTCCATTGTTACTGCTAACCCTGAAAGAACATTGATGACAATGTTGTCTAGTTAACTAACAAAAGGCAATGCTGCTGGATCGCTCCCAGCTCAGACGGAACATGCTCTTCATATGCTGATGATATTCCTGCAGCCCAAAGACCCTCTGGAAACACTCCAGACATGAGCCCAGACCACTAGGTGTCTGATTGCCAACGTGAAAGCAGTGACGTATTCATTTAGACCTGCATTGCAAAACTTCCATGTCCCTCATCTGGCAATGAGTGTTATGACACAAACAGTGATGACTGTCAAAATTGTAGCTGCTGCAGCCTGTATGGAAGCCCTTTCTGTAACTACAGTTACTTACTCCTTTTGCCCTGGAAAAGCCATCTGTGCTAAAACACATCACTAGCCAGTGCGAGAAAGGCACAGTTGACAGGTTTAAGAACTCTGGTACACACACACACACACATAGGGAGAGAGGGAGAGAGAGGGAGAGAGGGAGGGAGAGAGAGAGAGAGAGAGATTTGTCATGCAGTGAATGAATTTATCAGCATTGTGTGAAATCTTTTGGCAAGGACTTAAAGGTAACAGCTGTTCATTTATGTGAAAAATGTCCTGCTCTCCACGTTTAAGCACAATATTTATGTTCAGCAGCATGCCTCCATATGTTGTGCCAAATCATGCCTGTATATATTATGATGAACTTCTTTTGAGCCACATTCTCATTTTTGTTGTATCTGGCGGCATTTGTGACACAGGTAGGCATACTGACATCGAAGAAATGTCCAAGAAAAATCAAAGTAACTCATTCAAGATATGGAGAAAAAAAAACAGGCAACATCAGCAGTGATTATTGTTTTTGTTATTTTGGTATGGGACTGAAAAATACTAGGACACATAATTTTATTTTGCTGCAACAACCTCAGCAAGACAGACTCAAAAACAGCAATACAAGAGGTTTTACACCAAATTCCAGAAACAAACTCCAATGTCCCACTAGTAATCAGGTAGTGCTTGAGGCATTTGGGCTCCAGGAAGAGAAATCTTGCTTGTTGGGAAAACAATTGTTCTTAGAGTTTCTCTGGTTGTTCCCTAGAAACTAGATGATAGCGGGCAACACTAGCATGCTTAAGGCAAAAAATCCACAGTAGAGAGTAGTAGAGATTTAAAGATTGATTATTTAAGGTCATTAATATTTCAATGGCTCCTCAGTTTAGGAAACGAGCCAAATGGATACAGTCATTTCTGGCAGTCAGTGTTGTTTTTCTCCTCTTGTGGACCTCTGGGGGATTTCATTACTAGCTCTCCTCCAGCCTTTGGCTCCTATTTACATCAAGTTAATTAGACAGAAGAAAGAAGCGAAAGCTGGAACCAACCATTTTTGGATCATTGAGGCCACCAAGCAAGCCATTTGCCCCGGGAAAATTAAAGCACATCCCAGTCCCATATTATCCACCCTAACCCATTCTCCTTTTCCCCCGATTTGAGCACCCGTGAATTGATCTTTATATGATGTTGCGTAACTTTTTGGTGATTGCACTGCACCTCTTTGAGGCCTTTGTTTGAGCGAGATGGAGTGGGTTTCATTTAGCTGGACAGTTGGCTTTGTTCCCGGGTGCGGACCTGCTACGATGAGGTTCAGTGACAGAGCAGAGAGATCTCTTTGTGACCCATTTTTGTCAGAATCTACTATCCAGAGTCTACATTGAGCCATTGTTGGGGTGAAGGCTGTATGTTTACAGCTAAAATAAGTGTTTTATTTTTATTCCGAATATCATGATAATTATGTTAATTGAATAAAAAATATTAAGGTCTACTGTGACTTTTTTTGCCATAATCTTTTTTAGAATTTTTAATTTAATTAGGTAATATGTATTTTCAATTGTTTGTTTTGAAATAAGCTAAATAAATACTGGACCAAAATGTAACAATTTTTGGAGTTTAAAATTTAATTCCTCATACAACAGATTTTTCATATTTCATTAGTGCTGAAGTTCTTTCCATTAGTAATTTTTTTTTTTTTTAAACGTGGTTGAGGTGATCATGACTTTTCTTTTGCCCCACCAATAATCTAAAAATACAAAAGCATTTTTAGTAATTAGTATTTTAATGAAGAAAAGGCACAAATTCACACACCCCAAATCCACATCAGTGTAATTTTCTGAACTGTTTCAATGCAGGATTAATCTTAGTTGTGCAGACCTGATGTAGATGGAGTATGTGCTGTAGCTGTGCTTATAGTCTGAAGTGGTTTACTTTGAATGAGCCTGTGGTCAGAGTAATGGTTGTCATGGTGAAACGCTGGAATCAAAAACTACGCGAAAGGGCTGCAGACTGAGGGTTACTGTACCCTTACAGGGATAAATATGGTCCCGATTATGACGTTTAATTAGGACTTGTGTTCAACACAAATTGATATCTTCCTCATCAAGTGCAGAGGAACAGACTGTGTTAAAAGTTTAGTGGTAATTTTGTCAGCATTATTTGGTATAAAGCTGCTTGGGGAATAGGCTGTAACATGACGTATTGCTGTTTGGTATACAAAGATAGAAATTATAAGAAAAGAAATATGGTGCTTGCACCTGTCAGGGTGTACAAACAGCAGGTCACTAATAATCACAGTCAGGCACTTGTTTCAAGTGAGAAACATTTTAAAAACTCACTTTACATTGTTTGCTTACCATCAAACAGCAGATATACACACTTGGGGACTAGATGGTGAACACATTAATGCATTTACCAACTAAACAGCCAAATATATCTCTCAGGAGTTAGTAGAGGGAGAATATCAGATTAACCTTCATCAGGTGGAAACAAAAATGACTTGAGGTGACTGATTATGGTAAAAGTCTGCACAGTCTGACTTAGACTTGTGTTAATCTTGATAGCTTTCACACCTCAAGCTTTGTGACTGTGCAGTGGCATCATGGGTCATAGCTGAGTCAGAAAATATCACTAAGTGCTAATGAGATCAGTGTGGTAAGCAAATATGTTAGAGTGGTTCCAAACTTTCAGAGAGAAGTTATTTACTCGGCTTGTTTATACTCTCATGGCCATTGTAATATTGTGCTCTTAGCTGTAGGTTCAGAATTAATAATCATCAATATGCCTGCTCAAACAGTCTTACATTGGAGCCAAAGATCAATAGATCTCTCTTTACTTTCTCTCATGAGTGTATTTCTTATCCTCTCAAGCTGAGTTGCAGTGAGCTGCATCAGTTAGCTATTGTCAAAGCATTCGTAGCGCTATAAGATTTATTTTGACATGCCACAATGATGCTCAAGCTAGCTCTTAAAATATCAGTTTTTAGCAGAAGCGGCTGGAGGTTTGGTTGTACAATTATAGTTTTTGAAGTGGTGAATCAAAGTCATACACATTTATCTCAGTTGGCTGCAGCGCCAATCAGAGCATTCATTCAGTGTTAGACCCTTAGTGTTTGTTTTGATGTTTACTTGAACAAAATTGTTACCTTTCTTTGGAACATCCACACTGTTTTCGAAAAACACAGACAACTTTCTAATGAAACTTTAGTGCTATTTGTGCAGTGTACCATACATTTAATTTGAGTGCCTCTAGAGACATAGTGCACTTTAGTGGCAGGCAGCTGAAGGAGGTGCTGCTAAGCTCATTCACATGCTTCCCTTGATTCCTGTTCCAGCCATTCACCATGTCCACCAGCTGCCTGGCCATGGTGGGAAAGGAACAGCAGCTCCCAAGTGCTTTTAAATGTTGTCTGTGTGTCTGCAAACTAGTTCTGCTCCACCGGCCCCCTCAGCCACCCACCATCATTCAGAGGCATAATTCTACTTAATATATTCCATTAAGCTGGTGTGGAAGTGAAAGTGAGGGATGGCAGGACCTGTTAGATGCCTTATTGTAGTCAAGGAAGAGTCCTTTCCGCTCCTTTAAAGCACATCTGAACAGGTGGCAGAATTGTGTCTGCTTGCTTGCCTGGCACTTGCTTCAGCATCTAAGGTGGAGGGGTAGCAGGAGAGAGGGCCATGTGATCTGCTAGCTTAACCTGTTGAGTTAACACCAAGTGCTTAATGTTAATAAGACTGCTAATTAGCTTTCTGTAGTATGTGCCAAATTAATTCAAGTGGCACATACAATCCTAGTGGTAAAACACAAAGGAACAGCTCTGAATATATTAAAATAGTTTAGTTTGTTATGTTTTTTTTTTTCTCTTATGTTGATCAGGATATATATTATATAGCTTTTTATCTTTTAATGTTCTTTGTCATTACACAGGGGTTATTTTATCTATGAAAACAAAGTGCTAATCACAATTTTATCTTGAATCTTTTTGTTTTTCAAGGACTTGTAAGGATTGCCTTCAGTTATTTATTTATTTATTTTTTTCCTCCCAGGAACGTTGTGTTTTGGAAATTAGCTCTTCCATTCTGCCAGCGAAGCCCTTTGCTATTGTCGCATTCCGTGTCTTTATAAAATGGGCACTCAGACCTTGATGTTTGGCCAGAGCAGCTACAGATAGCGGAGCAGTGGCGGTCGTCACTGGGTGACCTTGTTGTTGCCCACAAAGCTTCCACCTGCTCTCTCACACAGGCTAATGGATAAAAATACCCAGCAGATCCCACACTCTCTGTCAATAGAGATTCAAGGGCAGCTGCTGGCCACCCTGTTAAGAGAGGGAATGTACAAACAAAGGCAAGGGAATACACACATTCACACACATTAACACAAACAGAGACAGACGTGTACGGTGGCAGCAAGTGGAACATCGTACTGGTGCCCCTGAAGGTGTACGATGACCACTGTGTGCACATTTGGAATAAACTGCCATCATTGCTGTTTCGTCTGCTTTAGGGGACAGTCTTCTTCGGTCCCTCTTGGCACACTGACACAGACATGCTGTGGCGTTTGTGCTGAGAAGACAATATAATGCAATATATTTCCATTAGCGGATTCTGCACCGTAGGCAACATGACCTTCCAACCTTCAACAATGGCCGTCTGACTCCCAGTGGTCTGTTTATCTCATTACAGTGCTATAGGCTGTTCACCTCATAATACAGCAGCTCTGTCCTTTTCATTATGCTCTGGCACTCGCTTTTAAATTGCTATTTAGTCTCTGATGCAGCTATATTCGCTTTATTAGACAGTCAAGCATTGATGAGTCTGACATTTAATTTTATACAAGGCTGCATTTGAGTCTATTATAAAACTACAGAAAATATGACTTGGTTACCTTTGTGGTCTTTTTTAATGGAAATGACATTTAGCATTTCTTATCTAATAATTTCTGCTAAGACTCCAAGGATAGTGTGTTTTGATGTGCCGTCAGGTAAATTATATTCCTCACTGAATTTCTATACACTTATGAAACAACAACCCCCCCCAAAAAAAACAAAAAATGATTTTAAAGCACTTAAAAGTAAAAACATGAAGTTTTTACAATGCGATGCCAACACTAGACAAGTTATCAGTTGACTAAAGAGAAATAACTGACCAGTCACTATCATTTGTTTTTTAATAGGCGAGTGCTGAAAGTCAGCATTTCATTAAATATGTTAGGAAATATTGAAGCAACTCAAGTTGAACGTATCTTTAGGGTCTTTTTAAGCTGAAACTATCATTCGTTAGTCAGTAAAAGTAATTTACTAAATATTGATAATTTATGGTCATGCTCTCATGTTGTGGCAGAACAAAACAAGTATTGCAAAGTTATTATGTTGGGCTCTGGGAAATTGTTACTAAGGGAAATACGTCTTTTCATTATTTTAGGAAGCTTATTTGATTGAGAAATTAAAATTTGTACAATTTGGCAGTTTATCGGATGAAAAAGAGAAAGTTGCTCATTGCAGCCTCGGTATGTTTTTTTTAAAAACGGGTCCCTTTAGGTCCCCCAGAGATGCACGGCCTTAATGTCGACCCAGATGTCTCCCCCACTTGGGAGAAGCACAACTAAGATGGCCCCTTTAAGCCTCGCGTGTGGGTCTGTTGGTGTGAACAGTGAGACGGTCGGTGTCATCTGAAGAATGCAATCCTCAGCCTCGCCTGACACACAAGACGGCCCCAGAGCCGTCACGCTAACATTATCCAGAAATACCAAAGCATCAGTGGACGAGCGGTCGTAGATACGGGGGATACTTCAAAGGGAACGTCTTTGAGGAAGACATCCACATGGGGCTGCACAAAAATGACTGAATGTCTGAATTAACGTTGATTACAGGCGGACACATTTGTTTAAATGAAAATAAATTACTGGATTATTCTCAGGTGAAGAAAATCCAAAACCAATGGATTTTGCATAAATTCTTGATTATGTCACACTAATGAGCTTGTTTTGTCTTACTGCATCCGCAGTGTTTTTATTCCAAGCTTAAAGTAGCCACAGAAAAGTTCAGAGGGTGAAGGTATGGAGTTAAAAGCTCGCCCCACAGTGACAAGTGAGCAATTGTTATAAAACTAGGTCGTCCTCGCTCCCAAGTCGCACAGGATTAATTTGTGTTTTTCACAGCTATTTTCCAAAAGAGAACAACAACAAATCCTCCCCGTACAAAGTGCCGTGATTAGAACAGCCATCCCTTCTTTAACTGCGGGGATCAAGGTCGTAAGCATCTTACACAGGCATGGTGTAATGAGCTGACTGGTAGAAAGATGCAGCTTGTCTCTTGAAAGCAGCCTCTTGGAAAGCACAGCACATCAATACCGTCTTTTTAACGTGGTGGTTATTCACATTATTTTCTTAGGTTTGTGCTCTGTATCAGCAATTCTCTGTTCCACTGTCCTGTTCTCATTTAGAGACAGACTGTTGAGAATCTCACAGCACAGAAGGATCGAAAACAGATCTGATGACAGAAAGTGTGTCATACTGAAACCAGCAAATGTCATTTTTTAAGCAAAAGGGGTCTTCCAGTGAAACAATACTGCAACTAATCATTAGTTGCAGGCCTACTGACACTAATTTAACTCTGTTTACATGAAATGCATAGTGGTTTGAAAAAAACAAATGTGACAGGAGACAAAAAACAGAAATGAGCCAAATGTATGTGTAAGAGGAACAGCAAAAGTCTAAGAGGAGAACCACGGAATTGATTCTTACCACCTCAGTTCTGACAAAAATATTCTGAAAATATTTTTATGGAATCTTGTGTCTTTTGGAGTCTTTTGCGTTGCACAGAAAATTCCTTCTCGTAACACAAAAGAATACTATACTTTAACATAAAGCTCTTGTATCCAGAACAGACATGCAGGCTGCAGCGGTTTGCATCTTGGCCGGGAAGCGACATGTAAAATTGATCATTTCAATCACTTGACTGAATGATTTGCCCAGCAGATGAGCGAAAGGCTTACATGCACACATACAGATAACTGGGGATGATATTGGTGTCGAAAAAGCATTCATTGATTTAACCAGCTGGATAAATCAATGCTGAGGGCAGCAACTCACTAAAAAGGCCAGCGTGTGTCTCATTTTATTTCTCTGTCATATAAAACCATAACCTCACCACCTGCATTTTGATTCGCACCCATGATACGCATTATCAGTCTCCATGAATTACTGCTTTGAAGAGAGAAATAGATTCATTTTCAAGATTTAAAAACGGGTGACTCTGGAGTGAAATAGTGGTATCTGATCGATCAGTAGTGCTAAGGCTGCATGCAGCGCATCAGAAATGACCTGAAGCTCCTTTGTTTATCTCTCCCACAGTGTCCCATTGTTTTTGACAGGTTGAAACCATTCTCTTTGATGTTTTTCTACAGTGGGTAATAGATGCAGGCAGAGGTCTGCTATCTGCACTCAGCCAGAGCCAAATGAATAAATGGATTGACCATTTGTATCAGAGTGAAAGGGCCAGATTAGAGGAAAAGCTTCCTATCTGGCTGGCAGACACCTTGGTGTGAAGAGATACGAAAAGAGACCTTTTCTAACTATAGTTTAGGGTGGGTGACCCATCCATGGCCATTGAATTAATTGAATACAAAAATTCTAACATCTGCAAGTAATTTGATTTTAATCATTTTCAGACATTCATTAAACACAAATGCTTATAATTGTCCTTCTAATTTAATGTAGGGATTTGCAACTTTTATTTTTATACATATATTGTAGAACAGGTAAACTAAATCTTGGGGTATTTAGCAGTTTCTCACACCAAACAAGTCATTTAAACCTCTCAGTTTAATAATTAGTAACAAAATTGTTTAATATTGCGACCCCTTCTTAAATGAGCAAATCAGTATTTGCTTTACCTTTGTGTCCTTGTGTCACAGGTTACAAAGTTATAGTGTGGCAAAACAACATTCTTTTTTTAAAAAGGTCATGGGCTCTGCACTCTACAGGAAAAACATCCCAACTTCCTTGCCAACTGAGTGCTTTGCCAATCAACAGTCTGGCAGCGGGCCGACGCTGCACCCTCTCCCTCTGGGGCCTAACATAATAGGTGGAACATGGAAGATGTCTTGTTCGCTGTGTGTGTATTTTAGGGCCCCAGGTAGGGAAGACAAGGTGTGCTATTGTTTAATTTGTGTCCTGGAGATGAAACGCTTCCACTCGTTTGGCTGCATTTCACTGCTACGATCAGTCTTAAAAAATGAATTGAAAAGCTGCAGTGCACATTGTGTTGCATCAAGAGGTTCTATTGACACTATGTAAGTGGAATGCAAGGAACGCCGCAGGAACATTTGCACAAGCAGTTTTTTAGTATCCGCGGTGTTTATCAATCGTAAATCGAGAAAAGGAAATGGGTGTGTGTGCGTGCGTGCGTGCGCGTCCGTGCGTGTATATATTGAACAAGCTTTGTATTTATTTTGCACAGACAATGAGCAGAATTATTGCCAGAAAAGGCTTCGTCAGTATGTCCTACTTACAGCTATCCAAGCCTCATGTTCTGTTCTTCTTGAGACTGTTGGTCCTGCTTTAAGCAAAAGATGTGAATGAACAGATCATTATCATCAGACCTTCTTTTGATCATTATGCTAAAAGGAAACAGTCCATCTGAGGTTTTTGTGTTTGTTAATGTGAAACTGTATGAATTAAAGTAAATGAATCACATGAATGAAGCGCTAAATGGAATTGTTGTGATTTGATGGCTCTCTCCATGTCCTAAAGCTGGCTCGTATCCTCTCCCTGTGCGCTCTGTGGTGATTGTGTTTGGCTCCATCTACAATGAGACCAGTAAGAAAAGAATGAAAATCAGACTGGGTAATGTAGGGCCCAGGGAGGGGAAAAGTTGGGGGTCCTTTGCATTCTTTCCATACAGTCAATCTGAAATATTTGAGACTGTAGCCACAATTGATGGTTTAGCATATTTCTCTCTGTGAAGCTATTTCTGAGAGGCACTGTTGCATTCTCAGTGACGTCACTGTTGCAAGAGGAAAGAAGAAATCTGCAACACTGCCACTTAGTGGTGGCCCGTCTCAATTATTGGATACCTGGTGCCTCTGAGGGGAATTTTCTTCCTTCCACTGTCAACACAGACACCGAAGGTCTTTCTAATGACATTCTACCTGTTTTGAGGGTTCATTTTGTTCAGATTCAGTGACTAAATCCCTAATCTAATTTTGTATTTTAAGTCTTTGTAGTATCCCACAGGTGTTGCATATTCTGTACAAACAAGAACATTTTCAACTTCCCATGGTACATATCCTGGTACTCATTGTCTATCCTCTCAAAATGAGTGACCGAAAAAACCTATTTTATATGAAGAAGATGTTCATATTTGGGAAAGTGATTTTTGCACTTTGTGTAATGAGTTTAACGATTTATGAATCAATATCAAAGCAAACCAAGTTGCAAGTTAGTATTGGGTTTATCAAGAAATAGATTATTTAACTTCAATCGTTTCAACTCTACCATACTATCTGCAATAAGTTATATTTATTAGAAAAACAGCGAATGATCAAGTGGTTTACTTACAGTTTAGACTTTGTTTACCTTCTATAGATGAATTTGACCTTTTTAAATCGCAACAACAGTTTAATAGTTTTTTTTTTTTAATTGGTTACTGCTGTTACTCGTTCCTGTGCAGTTGACAGGACTTTATGTCCATATCCAAACTTTACTAGTTAAGCTTGTAGTTCTTCAGATGCTCAGTAGGTGGCAGTGTGTGCCTGAGCGCTTGAACATCCTGCTCCACTGACCACAGGCACTTTGAACACAAGGATTTGGTTAGTGAGGACATGACTGTGTGATGTAATGGGGCTGGGTATCCCTAAGGACAAGAGCAGCTTCTTTCTGTGTCTGCTTCATTAAGGCCAGACCCAAATTACAAAAAAATAAGGCTTTGAGGGAAGAACAAAGTCAGTTTTGTTCTAGTTAAAATAGTTTTTGTATTTACCCTATTACAATAAAACAAAATTGCCTTCACCAAAACCTAAAATGTTACTGTGATAATCAGTAAGTTTATAGTTTTAAATTTGGTAATAATTAATAATTTAATGCTAAATGGGCTCAGAGGGTTTACTTCAGCTGTTTTATGGTCATGGAGTTGCACTCTAGTCCCTCTGAGTTTTTCTGCAGCCCAGTGTCCATTTTTGCAAAATGTTTTCCTAGCCATTTGGCGACCACCTGGACAGGTTGTCGTGCTAAACAGCTGCAGTAAAGTGACTCAGCAGTAGAGAGAGGACACCAGATACTGTGCTTTTACTTTGTTAAGTTGTCCCTGGGCCACAGGGGTTGAGTGATTGAAATCCGGCATCAGGGGACTGGAGTGGCTTGAATGACTTCTGATGTGTCTATGTAAGCATGTCGCTTGTACAGGTGCGTCCACATTTTACGATAGGGTCACAATTTACATTTTGCTAAAGAGACCTAATGAGGTTGTCTGCCATCATCATAGTGCATGGCAAAACATATCATATGAGATCAAGTGAATTATTTAAGCATAAACAGGAAGTGCAGACTGCATATCTGCGCCTGGTCTAGTTACTGGCAAATGTAACCAACTTAGTTTTTCATGCAATAGAAGCTAGTATTTTTTTCCGCTCTTTTTGAATGAGAATAAGACTAAAAGACTTGTGCTATTTTGTACATCAGCTGTAATTATCCTTAGAAAAGGTTTCCAACACTGGTTTGATACTGGCCATTTGGCACCAAACCAACACAAACAAATAATTGTTTAGCTTTAGTGGTCAACATTTCATAAGCTTTTCAGTATGCTTATGATTGTAGTTCCCAGGAACATCAACAAGAAACAGGCATTGTGTGTGTGTTCTGGCAGAGGACACACAGTTTCTGTCATCCCCTCAGTCTGCTGTTGCCACATCTACCTCCAGTAGCCACTGACAAAGGCCCCCCAGTAGCTACAACCAGTACCACAATGCACACACACAGTGTGCACCGATAGACAGTGAGTGGCTGTGGCGGCTGCCAGCTCTGAGAGAGGGCCACTTTGTTTCACCTCTGGTTTGGATTCACGCCAAACAATCTGAAAGCTGCTCACTGGGTCACTTCATGAAGTAATTGAATGGGGAGTTCATGGAGAGTTGCGCAGTGTGCTTTTTTTTATTTTTATTTTTTCCCCTCTGTGAGGTGCTTTATTGCTTTCTATTCCAGCGCTCATGCACACAAATCAATGTCACTGTCTTCGTAAGAGGATTTCGGTTTCTGAGTGGCCATTTTGTCCACTATATAATAAATAAATCATATTTTAAACACCACTGCAGACACATAATCGTCACTCAGCTATTTTTGACTGTTTTTGCTGGAGTGATCAAATTGATCATTCAAAGTTAATTTATTTTAACAATTCTAGTCATTTAATGTTATCAAGTGAAGAGCTTGTATAGTTTCAGCCTTGTATATTTTTGTAAAACAATTTTATGCCAGCAGCACATTTAAACACATTTTAAATATTTAAACGTTGGGGCAACAGGGGGCAACCAGACTAGGAAAGTTTTGCAGTGCACAACATTGCATCCTCAAAAAGCCCAGGGGTTCATGCCTCTGTGTGATACATGACCACATGCATTACTGCAAGGTATCAGGCACACTTAAAAAAGACTTGTTAATTTACAAATGATTGCATCATGATAAAACTTTTACACAGCACCCAGACTCCTCTGAATTTGGGGTTTTACCATTTAAAAGTGTTCTTTGATTTCAGTCTCCAGAGACATATCCCTTGGGGACAAATGACTAGATTTTATTTCAGCACTAACTGATGAAAGCAGTTGCCAAAATATTTTTGTTGAATGCTTGACAGTAGTGAAAGTTGCTGTAAAGCTCAGTGGATTTGAGGGAAACTCGAAATTTGGTGGTAATTGCCACACTACACAAGTCCATTTTATC
>KV751331.1:3790170-3805307 GCA_001698575.1 Mola mola | reverse complement strand
ACCATTTTAATTATTTTCTCTATTTTTTTTCATGTCATTTTTTCTGACCAGTTTTGGGAAGCGATCAGCAGGCAGCTTGCGACGTGGATGTGAGTGCATCGTCCTGGAACCCTCAGAGATGATTGTGGTGAGTCCCATTTTCAGACCCTCAGTACACATGTCGAATTTATTACCACACATCAAATACACACTATCAGAGCTTCAAATACACCAAGTAACCAACAAGAAAATAAATGGTAATTCGTATTGTAAAAACTTTCAAACAAAAAGTGACAGCAGCAGATAACACCCTCATGGTCATAAATTTCTATTCCTTGGCTTTTATATTAGCATGTAATAGTAGGTATCTAATTTGTAACCCTTTTGTGTAAAATCCATGCAGATTATTAAAAACTCTGTCACCAATAGCAAAATATTTTTAGAATTTAAATATTAGAATTTGGCACAAACTGCATGTGATATTTTTCTAGTTATCTTTGGAAGTGCCTCATGTTGACATTTCATCACAGCCTTGAAGCACAGCTGCATTTAACTGTCTTCGCTGCAGCCCGGGACTCGAGGGGCTTTTCAAGTCCAAGCCTGGTAGAAACTCTGACCGAGTTTTATGGCAAATCAAATGTTGGCTCACAGAAAAAGTTGCTGGAAGCAAATTATTCCCATCTCAGAGGGGCACAGAAGCAGGAGGTAGCGGTACAATGTAATCATCTGTTGAATGGAAGCCCTCTGTGGCCTTTGGATCAGAACAGATGCAGTTTTGCTGATGATTTTGCGCTAAAAAGGAAGCAGTGTGCGGGAGACAAAGTTCATGTGTCCATTGAAAAGCAGCTGTCGTTGACACTACTATGAGGAAAAAGCTTGTACAGTTTATACACCACAGCCTGACACCATAGTGAAAATGCTCATCACAGTTCTCTTAAGCCTGTTAGGTTTGTCCAAAAAATAAACATATGTTTGCATGTGAAATGACTTTAAAGTTGAATTGCGTATTGTTTTTATTTGGATCATCTGAGTGATATGTAAGCTTGAAATTCATTTTGAATAAGGAAAGTATCTCTATGAAAAATAATTAAATTGGCGTCACATGGAGCAAAGGATGCTCCCATTGCAATCTTTTAAAAAAATACATGAAATATAACGCAGTTGGGTAACAACTGGCTGCCACAGGCACCACATGTCTACAGCGATCTCCCTTTCACACACTGTAATTGCTGTGTCTCTGTAAATGTGTGTAAATTTGGGAGCTACTGTCGACTGGGCCTGTATCAGCTGCACACACATCCCTTACTAATAACACCCTCTGCTCTGTTCTTTACAGACACTTTTTGGCCTTACCCCTTTTGCTACGATAGTTGCTAACATGCCGTATAATTACTGAGGACTGGTTTCTGTGCTACTAGAATATATACATGGCTAACCCCCCCCCAGTCTGCAGTCACAAACACGGACAAGAAATTTAACACATCCAGAGAAAGAAAATGAAGCTGTTCAGGTGTCTGCACTGTACAGACACATGCACCGCTCTGAGATTTGCAATTAGAAACACGATCACACTTACGTCTCGCTCACACACCGCTCCCCTGCCGTTGTCATGGCAGCAGTTCATATGGCAGAGGAAGATTTTAGTGGTGTAATCCCAAAGGCTGAGTGTTGGGAAATGTGAATCTGCAGTGAACGTAGTAAGTGAGAGGGGAGAAGTAATGGTTCCAAACAAACAGAAACTAGCTAAAAAGATATTTAAATATGAAATTTCATCATGCATGACAGGCAAAAGAGTGCTACAGTAAGTAGCATTTAACCAAAAATGCTAACTCACTGCCTCTTATGTTAAAGTGGCTTCCTGTGCTAGTTTCTACTTGCAAATTTTTCCCCCGTCCTTTCAGTTCATCGATAATGGAAATATGGATTTATCGTGTCATAACATGTTCTTTCAGTGTGGTTTGCAAGTTAAACAGAAACAGATTGAGTTGAGAGGGTGTCTCTTTGATCTGCCTTTCACTCCATCAGACTCCATACTTGCCTATCAGTAACTGTCAATCATTCAACTCCCCATCGCTCTTTATGTTCTTCCCTCATGCGCTCCAGATTCCTCACTTATCCCCGTGTTTCTTTCTATCTCTCTCTTTTTTTTGTTTTGTGAGAACCCTTTGACATAGTTTTGCACAGTGCAGCCTACACACACTTCTATTTTTACGCAATGAGAGGCGCGGGAGGCAGGGAGGAGGAGATGGAATGGGAGATGGAGTGTAGGAGGGTGGGGTTTTTGGTATGCGTGTTTTCTTTTGGGGTTGGTATGATGGGGAAGGGCATGAATGAAGATGAAGACAGCCACTCCCTCTTTTTCTATCAACCACCCTCCATATCACTTCCAGGTGGACTATATGGATGAAAATGAGGAGTACTTTCAGCGACAAGCCTCGCATAGACAGTCCCGTCGGCGCTTTCGGAAGATCAACCAGAAAGGGGAGAGGCAGACAATCATCGACACCGTGGATCCGTACCCCACCGGAAAGCCCCCTATAGCCCGAGGATACCACACGGTGAGTTGAACTGTGCGCTTCAGTTTTGTGTTTACCCTCGCTGTGGCGGATGGCTGAGGCGCCTCAGTGCTGCTATGTTACGCTCAGTTTTTGTGTCATTCACCCTCTTTAGAACCTTTTTTTTCAGTCTTGCTTCAGATCGTAGTTGAAAATTTGTGTTCCCTGTATAACCAACGTTGTTGTTGGTGGCTTCAGCTGACCCTTGACTGTAGATCGTGTTTTACTGTCTTATGTCCTGGGAAGGGTATCCTTGTTCTTGTAGGGTGCACTTCAAACCTGGTTTCCTCGTCTTCGCAGCAAACTTTCTCCCCAATAGTGTGTTCTGTGGATTTGTTTAGTTGTTTTACCCTTCCTTGCTACATTCACATTCCTGTATGTTCTCTGTGTTCCTTGTAGTATTTGTAGCTCCTGCAGGCTCTGGTGCGTAGATCTTACTTGGGTTGAAAAAATAGTTTGTAGAAGTCCTTGAATACTGTATTCTCTCCATGCTATACCTGCTTCCTTGAAAAGCCTGTTTGTTTGTGCTTCTAATGATTGTGAGAATGGATTGCTGTTTTTTACATTCGGTATTCACACCACATAACTCCACCAATGCATCATTCTAGCACGGTGCGGACCCTGGAGAATGCAACTTTTCTCAAATGTGTGTTGCTGTTTGAGGTTCATTTATCATTGAAAATTTGAGATTAGGGGTCTAAGATTTTCTATTGCATAAAGTGACACATAAACAAAACACTGACGCATATTTTCTAACATTGACTTGTGTCTTGTGAAGTAGTTGTTCGGTTTACATCCTGTCTTTATTAAAAGAAGAAGCCTGGGAAAAGATAATCATTTAAGTTGCACTTCTCAAAACTCTTAAATGTTGCCTTGTGGAAAGAGATCACACACACATGAAAGGGTCATACATAAAAAAGGTTGGAAACGCAGGATGGTTTGACAACTGTTCATTGTCAAACTTCTTAATGAAACATAAAAAAATTTGTGTTGGTAGTGTCAGTTTTGCTCCTCATGAGATGGAATAGAGGACGACCAATGATCAGAATCCGGTGGTTATTTAATAGCTTTTTATGTATGAAAATTGGGATAAAGTGGAGGAAGAATAGAGGTTTGAGAAGTTGGGGTCACATGATGCCAATATTTCATGAGTCTTTAAGATTTTTTTATTCATATAAAAACCTAATTTATATGCCAATCAGCCAAAGCATTAAAAGCATTGATAAGTAACATGAGTAAACGTGATCATTTAATTTCAATCCAATGTTCTGCTGGGTCCTGGGCCCTTCATGGGAATGTTTGACATATACAACTCAGCTAAACATTATGGCAGACCAAGTACACCCCTTAATCGTAGTGTAGCTAAACACAAGCCCGCCCCCCTGGGATAAAGTCCCCTGCCAAACTACAAATACCATTCAGGGATGGCTTGAGGAACATGACAAAGAGTCCAAGGCTTTGACCTGGTCTCCAAACACCTTGGATCCCACTCAAATTGAGCATGTGGACCAACCAGAGACCCCAAATCAGTTTAAAAGCTATGGACACTTCCCCTGTTAATGTTCATCACAATTTAGAGCTGTTTTGGTGACATGAGAGAGACCAGTACAATATCAGACAGGTGGTTTTTAAAGTTGTGGCTTATCATTCCATACTCTGCAATTATGTAGACATTTCTTTAGGACATCACATACTAACACTTAATGCTTTAAATTTGATAAAGTTGCTTGACAGAATATCCTTTGGCATGGAAAAAAAAAAAAGGAGCCATAACTGGGGGACACTATTGACCTCAACCATGTGAAGGGATTCGACTTAATCTGAAGCAGAGTTTGTTACCCTTTAAGTTCTGCTGGGCTTTCTCCCATCTGTGATTCCTTTCCCTGGGAATAGGAAACAAAACATGTTCACACTAATGATCCAAATAACCCAGCATGCAGTTGTTACACACAGTTATCCTGTTCTGCACAATTACACTGCATTCCCTTCATTCCTGGCGCTCCCTTGAGGATTATGTCAGTGTTCCTAGTTCTTCAAGGAACATCATAAAACAGTCATTCTTAAAAAGGGAAAAATGCAGCAAACTTCATTATCCTCCCTCCCCCTCCACCCTGTTTCCTAAATTTAGCCTCGCTATGTTTAAGTTTCAAAGCATTACACTGAACTTTCTCATGGCCTGACATCTCCTGTCACACACTTCACTCTCCACTGTTCCTGTGGGAAGGATGGAGCGGGTGCCATGGCAACCAGCAGTCCCAAATGGGCTCTGCTCGAGTGCGCTGAGATGTACAGTAGGGAAGAGAGCTAACTTAGCAAGAGTGCAGTACGCTGCTGCTGCTGCTGCTGCTGCTGCTGCTGACAGAGGGGTGGAGGGGAGCAGAGCGACAGAGAAGCCGAATCCTGGTGGATGCTAAGCTGACATAGCAGGCTAAACTCCAGCTTTTAGAATACCAGGCACTGCTCAGATTTTCTATCCCATCCTATCCTGAGACATATTTAGAAGGTGACAGATGCACAGAGGAGAAACTTGGGATTGAAGAAAGGAAATCTATCTGGGGCCGGCAAGGTTTTTTTCAGCTTAGTCATCCCTGTGAAGGTAAACATGAGGCTAGGTACGAAAACATCAGAGGAGCCACCGATCTGAGGCTTTTGGACCTCTTCCAGTATGAGAAATACTATAGACAAACCTGTTTTATTTAAGGCTGAAATTATTATCATTGTTGATATTTTTTTTTATTGTTAAGTCTATAAAATAACATAAGAGAATGTAAAGATAGCTGAATTAATGTTTCTTCTTTTATTAAACCAACAGTTCAGAACTCAAAGAACTTCAATTCATAATAATTTTCTAAAATAAAAAAAGTGAACTACTGTTGAATTTAGAACAATTTGGAGGTTTTGCTTGATAATAGTGTGTCATTTGATTATCAGAATTGCTTAGTTTCTGTTGACTAATCAGTTACAGCTCTTCTTTTATTATAGCCATATCACAGACATCAGATATATATTTATATACAATAATGAGATAGAACAAATTACAGTATTATAAGTGAACTTTGTGAAAATTGTACTTTAGTAACAAAATATCAGCAGCAAAATGGAATTCAATTGTCCAGGGTAAAAGTAAGCATTATGGCCCTTGTAAGAGTGATATGATATATTTTAATATGATTGTTATAAATAACAATTATTTTTTTAGCAGCCTTTGACTACACTATTGGTACTATAACTTGGTATATTCTCTAGAAGTGGAATATACATGTAGATAAACATCTTTTAAAAATTACACATGTTTCCTGCTCTTATCAAGCTATTGTAACCACTAATCTTAAAGGAACAACATTAAATATTCAGTTCATGGTTGAACTTTCATTTGATTGATGAGATGTGATGGACCAGTGCCAGTCATCATCCTGAGTGTTGCGTCCTGAAATAGATAATGCCTGTGCCGGAGTGGCCTCCATTGTTAGCAAAGCCTGCTCTGTAACTTGAAGGTCACAGGTTTGATCCCTGCAGTGGGACAGTGTCTGTGAACAGCTGTTGTCTCTGAGTAAGAGACTGAACAAGCTCAGTCATTGTAGCTTTTAAACTGAGAAATAAATGTAGTACTAACCCAGTAGTGGACATCCCACTGGGGCAGACTCACACAGTCCTCACTCCTCTGGTGCGAATCTGAATCAAAGCTTTTATCTGTACTTATTGAGTATTATTTGGCTTTAAGGTTCAGATATAATACAGGTTTTGTCTTGAACGTGTAAATACAATGTTTGGCCTAAATTGGCTTCATTTAGATGTGTTTGGACATTTGCAATCACATGGAGTTGATTTAAAAATTAGACTGATAAAGTTCCATCAAACATTTAAACATTATATCGTCTTGATTGTAAGTAGCAACCTTTAATGAAGTGTGCTTCACTTAACCTATGGAATAATTTTGTAGTCTTTTTGGACCTGAATAGTCTCACGTGCCTAAGTCACATTATACAACATGCAAAGTCATGTGATTGCTGTGCAGTTCACGCTAGATGACGTGATCGGGCATCTTGCAGTTGTTGTGAGTTCAAAGTATCTACTTTTGATTACAAAAACAATCACTGGATGTGACATGGGAAATGATACGAGGAAACCAGTTTCAGGAAACTGTTCCGCGGGCAAAGTTCAAAATGGGCTTCAGACAACAACAAGCCCTACAGGTTGTTTTCACAATGATATGTTCTGCAACATGAAAAAATAAAATATTATGTGTGGAAGACTGGACTAAAGCTTGTGTTCAGCATGGATTGTCTGTTCTACAAAGATTGTTGGTGGCATAGGTGTACATCTAGGTTTCTGCCTTCTCTTCATACAGTCTTTGATTTTCCTTCCTTCACCCGAAGCTCTGATCAGTTGTAATTGTCGCCAGTTCATCTATTTAGACTGCTGAAATGTAGTCACAGGGGGCAATGTGTCATCGAGCTTCTCAAATTTTGTCTTTTAAGATTTAACAATTGGTAATAGCACATCGAACATCCATCTGGCCTACGTTGCCATATGTTGCTGATTAAATGATCGAGCCAATATTGTGTAGTGTGATCTTGGTCACAGTATTTATTTGTTGTTGTTGTTATTTTGCAACTTGTGTGATCAATTTTTAGCCAGTACTGTTCTCATCTCATTCTGGCCTAAAAAGCTGTCATGTTGCTTTTGGTGCTGGCATTACCAATGAGTACTACTCTCAACCTAATTCATTGCATAACTCTTGACCTGAGCTTCTTGCTTATTACTGTAGCTTTCTTTTGACTCAGACACTTGATTATTGACATAGCAGCGACAGGCTTCATGCATTAGTGTTTCAGAAGACTGGCTTTGTGGTGTCTCTAAAGGAAAATATAGCAAATTTGGCTTCACTCCAAACACACTGGTCAGTTTTACTATCAGAGTGAAAGACTACACCTACTACTGAACATTATAGTCTTTTGATTTAAGATACGATGTAAGGTTACTCTGAGTACCATCAGCCAGGTTTCATCTCTGTTTCTAAAGGACGTTGTATTCTTGTTGCTTCTCAAATGAGCTTGTTATGTGAAATTTATCACGTTTTACCGAAGCAATGTAGCTGATGCTCTCATTTAAATTGAAAAGAAGCACAGCTGTGGTTTCAGCTCAGATTTGTTGTTTGTGCTCTTGTTAGACGCACGGATCCATGAATTTAAGCATTTGAAGGATTGAGACAGACATATACAAATGCATTTCATTTTATAGATGTGTCCCGAATAAGTCGAGAGCATTGAAAGAGGACAGTGTTTAGGATTCAACACATGAGACCTGTGTGCTCAGGGTAGTGTATTAACACTTAAGTTCCTCGTTCAGAACGTACACATCAGTCATTTCGAGCGCCTCTCAGTTGTACGCATACACACTCTTAATCTTTTCTATAATCTCCATTTGTCACATGCTCTCCATTTTGCACTTTATCTCACGCTCTCTGTCATTTCCTGTACTATCACCAGCTATTTGTGATGTCGAACGGCTGCACATGCACACAGATTTTCTCTCACTGACTGACTTATGTCTATCACTGTTTAAAATGAAATGTTGATGTGGGGCTGCCATTGTAGTGTTGTGCTTACTGAATACCACATTCCTGATTTCTTTCATAACAATTTATAATTTCCATTTTCAGCTTTAACCTTTGTCCTCTTACCTCCCCTCCCTTCTTGTTTCGAAGTTCTCGTCTCCTACACTCCTTCAGACGCCTCAAACTCTCTGAACAGATGAGTGATATTCCTCCTCTGGGTTTACTTATCGGCTTCATATGGACATCCAAGGCCCCGAACAGCTGTTCCATAATTATACACGCATCAGGAGGCACACAATCAATACTCCTTTTACTCGTCTCCTCCTCTCGCGCAGCTGGGTGGTTAACAAGGCTGCCCTTTTATCAGAAGGTCGTAGGTTTAATCCCTGCAACAGCCAAAGTGCCATTAACTACTGTGTGCTCAGTTGGAGTGTCCTTGACAGTGACATTGCTCACTTGTCTGCCTACTACTTTCTAATTGCTTTAAGATGGATTTTTTTTTTTTTTTTGCAGATAAGGATCATTTCCTTGACATTTTTTCTGACAAGTATGCATCTCTGAGCTCTTGAATACACTGCAGTGCCAATGTATGTACATTATGATAAGACTTTGAAAAATACAGTATGTTAATGGCAGTATGTGGATGTAAAGATTGGCGGTGCCTTGTACTGTATGTGCTACTGTTAATTACACAGTTTAATTGTACTTGGACCCGCTGACATGCTGTATTTTAATTAAGGTTGGCAGATAAAGTAATTTTATTAATTTTATTTTAATAGGCCTTTGTCAGGTCTCCAGTTCCACCAGTCAGTTAGTTTAGTTTAGCGTGAAGACTGGCAGAGTCCAAAGATAAAACCAGCATCTCTAAAAGCTCACCAATTAACATTTCATATCTTGTTTTATTTAATCTTACAAAAGTCAACGAACCAAAAAACCTACTGTTTTGCAGCATCGGGCTTACTCCCCCCCTCCTGTTTCAAGTCTTTATTGATATTATCAGTATATTCCTAAAAATATTAAAACAATTTCAATCTAAAAGTTTTACTAATGTGGCTCATCTTTTGTCGTCTTTTACCTGAGGTCAACGATGTGTAATGGATAGGTAATGGTGAAGTTCAGAAGTTAAAGTGATCTGTTCAGTAATCTTCAGGCGTGCATAGAAAGATGTACCAGTATGTGTAAGCCAGACTAATAATGTGTGTGTGTGTGTGTGTGTGTCTGTGTGTCCTTGGCTAAGTGCACAGAGAAAGTTAATTTTTCTCCTTGAAATTTCATTAACCAACTGAGTCTGAAAGGAGTGAAAACCCTGGGCAAGTAAGCTGATCTTTGTTTCTGACATGTACATTTTTTCCTCAGTTTGGTGCAGAACACTGCATTTTAACATGTCACTGCAGCTTTCCACCACAATTTCTCACATCGTAAGCTGGCAAGTGGCGTGTTTGATAACTTTCATCTTCTCTGCTTCTTTTCATGGCTTTCTCCTTTAACCTGGCTGCCAGGAATGCAATAAACCTCAGGTACCGTATTAATGACGTTGTCTGTCGTCTTCTCTATACGTTTGTGTTGTGTGTTTGTGTGTGTTCTACTTTTACGGCCTTTCCAGCTGTCTTGTTTTTTTGTGTTTTTTGCTGAAGTGTTTTATCTGCGTCTGTTCCCCATTTATCGTATCTGTAGCCCCTGGTAGACTTCCTTATTAAGTACCTTTCATTTTCCGGCTTGGAGACTGATAAAGATGAAGGAGGAAGCCTGTCCCATATACTCCAAATGTTTTACCACAACATCAACAGCAACATGAACTGAATCTTCACACAACAGCCCAGATAAAAACACGCTGTCTTCTGCTTACTTCTGCATATTATCCTGTTTAGAAAATAAGCACGCGTGGTTGAGAATTGACTTCATCACAAAATGCAGGTTGATGACAGAGAAATGCTAAAAATCACATGGCAGAGCTTATGAGGCTATAAACCGAGATAATGGCAACAATTTAGCTGATTGAGCTCAAACACTGTGCCTCTCTGCTGATGTGCTTGATAATAGTATTGACTGTCTTTAGGGTCTATGGATTATTATTATCCCTGCTCTGTGGGTGTGGTTCTGTTGGGTCTCGCCTTAATGTTGAGATGATCCACTGATGGTGATGTGAGTGTGCTAAATCTTCGGTTAAGATTAGTAAAAAGGCACATCCATTTATAAGATGGCTGTTTTAGAAAGGATCTGTCATATTTGTGGCATTGACTTTATAAAGTATATGAACATCCCCATATATACCTGGAACTAGCATTCATATGCCATCTGAGTGTTTCCTCACGAAGTCCTGCAGTGTCGAAGCTGAAGTGTATTGCAAGGGAGGTTAGAAAAAGGTTAAAAAAAGAGGTTAAAAAAATCAGAGCTGAATTTGTTGAGAAGTCAGACCTGCTGAGAAATGCGAGAGCAGAGAAAACAAACCTGCCACTCTCGGCTGCAGAAAAAGCCGAGCTCCTATTTTTAGAGTCCTTTGTGACAACCTGCTCTGCTTCAGCTGTGCAGAAATACAAAAGCATCCATTCCGAATAAACATTGTGTAGGAACGGCAGCAATGAAAGAAGAAGTGGTTCATTGTATACTTTGTTTTCCTTGTATCCGTGCTCCCCGTATTCCATCAGTTTTGAATTTTTGGCCTAAAATATTTAGTGGAAGTTTTTACGGTTGCAGCCAACAATAATTCAACAATTTTTGATCAAAATTCCGAGATGATTAATTATCAATTTGGTCCATAAAATACCATAACGGAAAATCCCATCACATTTTTGTTTTTCCCCCAATCAAAAATTAAAACTCTAATGTTTTGTAACTTACTCTGACTTTAGGAGTTTTGAACTAGTAATTCATTTGATTTTGTATACTAATTATAGGTAATTGGATCATGTACAGAGCTTTTACTTGAGCAAAGACAATGAAGATGAGAGTATATGGTTAAACGTCATCTTGGAGTTGATGATAAACGGAGATAGTTCATTTAATTTTTAATAGTATGCACTGGAGTAAAAATGCATTTTTTTTCAGTAATAGTCAGCCTTCTTTTGTTTCTCTGTATCCTATTCCCAGCACAAGCTCCCAGAGCAAAGTGTGTGTGTATAATTATTAATAGCTAAATATTAGACATTAGGCTTTGATGAAACTAGATAAACTAGAATGCTTATATGCTGTAATACAGCTGAGAAAGATGAGCTATTCATTTACCACCAGCTGTGGTTCATTTGTCAACCGCTGTTACAGAACATGCGTTCTGACTTTTGATGTGCTTATCTTGTCAGTTTTGACATTCAAAGACCTTTTTGAAAGTTAAGTGTTTTCAAAGGGTTTGACAGGTGGCATTTATTTTCAATGGTAATGGGCCCACATGGCTATAGGATAGCAAAGCACTCCTTTGTTTGCACCATTAGTTTTAGATATGACCATACAATTGATAGGTTAAGCTTATTGCCGCAGAAGACACTTGAGATATTAATAACAATGCTGATGTCTAGTTAAGTAAGGGTGGAAATGTGTTTTCTGGGTTTACGTGAACATTTTGTAAAACTGTCTTGCCTCATGTAGAGCACACAGTCTCATGAATTCATCTTAATTTTGACAAAGACAGACTGGAATCATGGAGGTTTGGTGTTTTTGTGCAATTGGAAACAGTTGCTTATTGGTAAAAACATTTCAGATTTTTATTAAATCTTGTATGAGAGTATATCCAACACTACAATATAAACTACATTTTTTTCCATATCATTTTAAGCAATGAAATGGATAACAAAACTGCCTGGATATAATACTGACTTAGTCTTTGCAGCTCATCAAATTAATGTATCAGTTAACACATCAGTTTCCACATGAGCAGTTATTGTTCACCCAATGATCCATGTCTTAATACACCTAATAAGCTAGTTTTAAATGCTGACTTACTGTCTCCCTTTCTTATTACAGAAATATCCACTTTTTTACTGAAGATTTTTCTTACTTTTAGGGTTTATATTTACACATCTATAGATTTCAAGTTAGTGAATATTTGAAACATATTAGCTAATACGTGCAGTACTAAAAACAAAATTATTTTGTGACTTGATTGCATTCTGTATTTATACAACTACTTGATGGATTGCTTGTAGGTTTTTGGAAGTTGTTCATGGTTTACAGGGGACAAACCTTGAGTGATCTCCTTATTTGTTTTCTGGTGCTTTCAAAGGTAGACATTTTTGTTCGGTACTTTGCTAAAAAGCATAAACTAAGATTGTAGGTTGTCATTGAACCTTACTGCTACCATGGCTGTTAGCTTGTCATCTGGACTGTTAGCTTTATGCATGCATTTGACCCTTTATGGTTAAAGATTGCCATGACTCTCAGGTCTGAAACAGAGAAACCGGAACAGTGATGATTAAAAACACCCTCTCACCGATTATTGCCATTGCAAAGTTAAAGACTTCCAGTTCATAACCTTCCATGGTTAGTATATAACCTGATCTGGAAACCTTAAGTTAGTCATAAACTTTTCATTCACTTTCCCGCTTATTCTCCAAGAGATCCACTTTTTGTTCTTGATGCATGTATGCACCTTATAACAGCCATAGTGGCACAACAGATGTTTTGCCCTTGTGAGACCTGCAGGTGTAATCTTTAAAACATGCCTGGCTGCTTGTATTTTCAGAGCAACATGCAGGGGAAAATAGTTTGACAAGTGAAATAATTCTGTGGCATCAGCAGCCGTAAAACTGTAGTGTCTTCATCAGATCATCTTTCTCACTTTAACAATGCTTTGTAGAACCACCGTAATGGGACGAGGATTAATGCACTAAACTGCTGGCAGTCAGGAGGGCTGTTTTCTCTACATGACACATTCTGTTGGCGCACAGTCAAATTCAGTAAAAAAGGACAGACACAAATCAATAAATCACAGGATATTGAGTTTGATCCTATAATGTATCTGCATGAAGGTGACGGTAAGCCGGTAGTAAGTTTCTATACTCAGAAACTCCCTGCTCAATCAATTTTTGCAAGTCTAAGGAGATGAAGAACTGGATGAAACTGAAGATTTTTCGAAAGATGATTTTACTTTTGTACATCCCGGTTGATCATATAAGGTTCTCATATATTCAAATTGTCAGCGTTAAATTTTATGGATCAGCCTACTGACCTAGCTTTATTTGACTTATTAGAAGCCCAAACTAGGGGGTGCGCGGGATATGAGGTAGACGGTATAAATGATATAAAGTTGGCCTACAGTAGAGATTTGGACTCTACCGACCAATCGCGATAACACTTGTTGATGACGTCATCCTATCTGCCTCAGCGTGACAATGGCTTCAAGCACAGAGACCACGGAGGAGGAGGAGCTGGTTAAAAAAAAACGGTGCTACGTCAGTGATTAGGACTGGGTTCGGATTTAAAAAGTCGGATAGTGAGCAGAAAAATTTCATTTGCAAGATGTGTCGAGTGACAGTGCCTGCAAACAAAGGTAACACGAGCAATTTGTTCTACCATCTAAAAAGAAAACATGTCCTCGAGTATGAGGAGAGCCAGAGGATGCGCTCGACTCAAACGCCCAGCCAGTCTCCGAACACAGGAGGGAAGAAAAAAGTTTGCCCTACTACCCAACCGCAGACCTCTATTGCGCAAGCTTTTTCGAAGAGTACTCCCTATGATAAAAAGAGTTAGCGTTGGACTGACTTTACAAAAGCCATTACAATACACTCATGCAAAGACACGGTCCCTTTCCAAACAGTGGAACGCAGCGGGCTTCAAGACATGATTAAAACCCACGATCCACGATACGTAGTGCCGAGCCGCAGGTACTTTAATGAGACAGAAATGCCCAAACTGTATGGCCAGCTCCGAGAGAAAGTTGAAAAAGACCTCCGTGAATTAAAGTATTTTGCAACTACTACGGACTTGTGGTCGAGTCGCACCATGGAGCCTTATATCAGCCTCACGATCCATTTCATTACTGATGATTGGGAACTGGCCAGCCGGTGCTTACCGCTGCAATTGTTGTTGACAACTTTTTCACTATTTGTGTTGTTTTGCACTATTTGTATTCGTTTGCACTATTTTGCACCATAGAGTGCTGAGTGTTAATTTTGAGTTTTGAGATCTGCACAATAAATGTTCTCAAAATTACATTATATCTGTTTTTGTTTTTTTTGTTGTTGTTTTTTATTTATTTTTTTTTATCAATTTAGCTTTGCTAAGGGACTATATAACCCATTCAGAAACACTTCCATTATAATTTTTACACTTTATATCGCGATATATACCGTTTCCGTGAAGGGATTCAATTTATACATTTATATATGAATTTTAGGTCATATCGCCCAGCCCTAGCCCAAACCCAAAAATTGATTATACTAACATGAATTTTATCCAACTATGTTGTTATTTTGTACCAGAAAACATATAACTGAGACAGCTGAAATAGCTTTATCTTTTCCACTACCATAAACATCATAATATAACATTTTCATAAGTGTAAATGGTTCCAAACGTCTCTGTCCTACTCTGCATCTTCTTCATCAAGTCCTTTTCAGGGCTTATCCAGAAGCCTGCTTTCACCTCCTGCGACAGAACCCAGAGAGCAGCTCAGCAGCACAGCTTCAGTTAAAGACAAGGGTAGGGTCACCCAAGGCAAATTGGTCTTAGGTGAGGGGCCAGACAAAGCGCGGTTCGAAGACTTCTATGATGGTGAATAATAACAAGGACTTGTGTACCCTGCCCGGAGGGATACCGGCACCCGGTCCTGGAGTCAGGCCTGGGGAAGGGCTCCGTAGGCGAGCGCCTGGTGGCCGGGCCTTTTTCCATGGGGTCCGGTCGGGCTCAGCCCAAAAAGGAAACATGGGTCCGTCCTCATGTGGGCCCACCACCCACAGGAGGAACCATAGAGGTCCAGTGCTATGTGGATCGGGTGGTAGTCAAAGGCAGGGGCCTTGGCGGTCCGATCCCCGGTTGCTGAAGCTGGCTATCAGAACATGGAATGTTACCTCTCTGATGGGGAAGGAACCTGAGCTTGTGCGAGAGGTTGAGAGATA
>KV751331.1:3747533-3782129 GCA_001698575.1 Mola mola | reverse complement strand
TTTCCACCTCTTACATTTCTTTTTTATTTTTTTGGTCTTTTTTTTTTAATATCCCCTCCCTGCCCCTTCATTTGATCTCTGTTTCTTATATTTTTAGCATACAAAGCAGGGCTTGTGTAAATATTCATTCATCCCAGCAGGGAACCCACCAAGGGTAGAGTCAATAACAGCCAGCAGATCTTATTACAGTAATGACATTCCCCATAGTAGGCTTATGACCATTGGCTGCTAGACGTGTAATTCCCTAATTGCTTATCTTTCCTCTGGAGACCAGTGATTTCCTCTCTTATAGCTACATTTTATCTTTATTGCAAAGTGGCCCATCACTGTACAATTTACGTTGATTTATTAGCATATGATCACTGTTTATGGCATTATCTTTTGGCAGTAACTTGGCTACGAATGCCGTCCCCTTATCTTTGAACATTTTATTGAAATAATGGCTTTGTAGTTAAGGCTTGTGTCCAAGTGTCTTACCTTTGCAAGACTGAGATAATAAATCAGATGATGAAGCCAATGTCCTTCTGTGTACCACTTTATGACTTACATCCTATGTTATCTTGTTTACAATTTACAGAAATATGAAAACAGACTTTAGGGATTTATTGATAGGTTGCATATCCGTCAACTAAGACTTCAACGATGCGTCAATGTCATTGATTATGTAAAATCGTCGATTTTCGTAACATATGTCAACGCATCGCACTGTTAACCTTCATCTCAAATGATGGCGGTTCGTGTTCAGGAATTGAAACTTTATCCAAAAAAGTTCGGACAAAGTCTTCCAAAGTGTCTGAATTTTTTTGCTCCTGTTATGTCTGCTGTGATAATCCAGCGCACCCCTTTTCTTTCACAGTGCCACATTTTTGCCACCAAAGGCCAAACTAACTTTGCCCAGCTGTGTGGATATTTAGCTCAGCTTGAATCAACAGGACAGGCATAGTTTTTTAATGAGCTGTTTAGAGGAAATGAAAGTCGTAACAACTTCTGAAAACATTCACATAGCGAACATGTTGTCCCCATAACTTCAGTGCAGGTGTCCCGAGGTGCATGAGTCAGCTTCCCATCCTCACAAGCAGGCCTCCCTGGGTGGAGAGGCATGCAAGACAGGATTTACAAACACAGACACTTTGTAGTGTGATCTATACTCCTGACCAAGGACGGATTGTTTCCACCTCCACCGACACGGCTCGACATCTTTCTCTTTTTAAACATCTGTTTGTGTTCCTGCTTTACAGTTGTATTTTAGCCTATTTCAGGTTCAAGAAAATCTGAGGTTGAAAAGACAGATTTCATTACAAAATTTGATTAATGTTGTTTTAAATATCACTAATTGTGTTAAATAACCGGGAAGATATTATTGACCAAAAATAAGCATGATTATGATTTTTGCCATAACTGAGCAGGCCCAATATAGATTTATAAAATGAAACACTATAGATTTTCATTCATGTTACGGTGCAAGGTGTAAGCAACCTTTAACGGATAAATAATAGGTCTATTTGTGCATTTTAGATTGCAGTCGGCACTAGTCACTAAAATAAATCGTTCATACACTTTTGCATTTTCTGGCACTTCATTTATTCATTTATTTTAATGGCATTTGAAATTTTTATTTCTTATGAGAAAAACGCTTGAGCAAGTGGTTGAATACTTAATGAAAGTTATGGTCATTTTCTTTTGGTAAATTAACCAAATTTTAGATTAATCAACTAGTCAAAATAATTATTGATAGATTAATTGATAAAAATATAATCGTTAGCCACAGCCCAACTCTAAGTAATCTGGAACAATTGTATCGCCAATATTCCTCACTGTAGGTAATCATCTTCCCTTGTCTAACGGCTGGTTTGTGTGGTTGCTGAGTGGTAGAGCTGTAACCAGGAAGAGGAAAGCCCAGAGATCATATCAGACCCATTTCATCGGACACTCTGCAGACACTCTGACTGCGAGTCAGGGAAGTGAGAACCTGCTACCATGGTGTCGGTAAACTTTGAGATGTCTCAGCCTTCCCACTTGGACAGCCCTTCATTTAAGGAGACAAAGTTAAAAATCAATTTAAATTTATAAAGAAATTTGAATTCATAAAGAAAAAATAATTTTGTTTTTGTGCCAATTACACTCCATAATTTAAGCCTATTAAGCCAACAATTCATTCAATGAATTAATGAGTAAACCAACAAGTTAATTTTAAATTTGTTTTTGAAGGGGGGTTTGTGCAACAGAAAAGTTTGCATTTTTATTTAGCTTGATCACACACTATATTGGACATTGAGAGTAATTGCACAGATTCATCCTTTAGTAAAGAGATTGAAAGCCAGCCAGCCAGCGCTTCAACCCAGCAATCTAGGTCATTAGGTCTGCAGTGTAATTTAAGGAGCGCCACATCTGCTTGCATGTAGGCAGAACTGGGTGTTGTGGCTTGAGCATTAGAGCGATCCCTAATCCAGACTGTGACAGCTGATTGTATGTATTTGCAGTCAGTAGTTTTGCCCAGCTCACTTCATTTGTTCATGAGACAGCATTGAATGTGGAGAGACCTATGTAAGGTAGGAAAATAATTCCAGTTTCACGCTATTGTTGATTGTTGATAAATTCAGATGATAACATGCTAGTACAGGTTCTGTAGATCAATTGAGGTTAAGAGTTCACTTTACATGTTCTTCCATGTTGTCCTGCCACTGATTGGAAAAGCGAAATGACCACATGTCCTCATTGTCATGCTGGCATCCAGTCTTAAGTGATTTAGTTGAAGGCATTTTGAAGACATTTCGCCTCTCATCCGAAAGACTTCTTCAGTTCTGAAATTAAGAACTGACGGACTGAAGAAGCCATTTGGATGAGAAGTGAAACTTATTCACAACCAAAAAGAAGTCGAGATGCCTTCAACTAAAGCACTTAAGACTACCTCAGCCTGGATGACTGAGAACCTGCACAAACCTCTTTGTCCAGTCTCTTGCATGCCAGGGGGCCAAAGAGCGATGGGTAACATGCTTGTAGATTGACTGGACTCTGCCTTATTGACAGACGGACAGATGACCTAAAAGAGTGGAGTGAAAGGATTAAGTGTTTATTATCCTCTCCCTTTATCCTGCGTTCCATCTCTCCCTATAACGCTCCCTATTTCCAGGGGGAGGGGCTTTATAGTTGATATAGTGCTCAGTTGGGGGGAGGTGGGGACTCTTGCAGCTGGTTGTGGAAACCAGCTGGGATATTACTATTGACATGTAGACCAGTCCGGTGCATGGTCGAAAGGCTATTTCAATATATTTCACATGAATGGCCTCATACTCTCAATAATGAGAATATTCGATTAGTTTACCCATAGTGCACTTCTATTCATTCATCCAGAATGTTAAAAAAAATGTACTTGACGTTAGGGTTGACTTTGGTTCCTATATGACATTGGTGTTTATAGTGTTCCCTTTTTGGGGGGAAAAAAAAAAAAAAATGGTAGAGATAATCTAAATAATCGAGAAGTCCTCTCAATTGTTTATGACTATCCTTGGCTGCTTTTGGCTATCAGCCTCAAACCCATTCCATTATACTGTAAACATAAATCTTTTTAAAAGGGTCACAAATATATGCTTTCATTTAGAGAAAAAGAGGCCAGAAATTCTCCTAAAATACCTGGGAATTATAGTTTTAATATATGATACTCAAAGCACAGGGCATTTGTTGAGCACAATGTTTTAATTAATACACATTTGGTGCTTCATTTGGTAGCAGAATGATATATTGATCGCAAAAAATAAACTGTCCCATTGGAAGAACAAATTGGTTATGCAATGAATACTTATTGTTGGGATAAAAATATGTATTTGCACAAAAGTTCACTGCAATGACTAAATCGGTCATGTATTTGATCAGTGTGTGGCTAAAAAACAAATTTCCTGTGGGATAACAGTTACGTTGAAGTTGGACTGAAGCCTCAATGCCACAAAACACAAAAGATGTCCAGTAATAAAAATATAGTCAGAATCGTAGCTCCAATGTAGCTTCACTTCTGAGGTTATATTACATCAGCGAGGTAATCTGTTTTGGTCCCAAAAGTCATCAGAAGGACCTGTGATGAGGCTTTATCATCACAGTTACAAGCCCACTAACACAACAAAGTCCAGGCTGTAATAATGACAATGTGAAAATCAGCTGGAGGCGTTCATAGTGAAGTGGACCAGACAAGGGGATGGAAAATAGGAGGCTCATAGGGGTTAGTGACGGACTGGGCCCTCCAGTCAACCATTTTAGTTAGTGCAGCCAGCCAGATAATTAAACGTGATGGCAATTTTTGACACTGTGTAGTCACATCACACCTCAGTGCCACAGGAGCTGTGCTGTCTGGCTCCTACTCTTTTGTCATTGACATGTAAAGGCTCTTTGTGAATGCTTATATCTTATTCTCCCCCCCGACAACCAGTTGAGAAAGGTCTCCAACAAATGTTGCCTTCTGCCAAATCAATTCAGTGCCACAACATGTTGAAGCTACTCAGTTTCATTGTTACTCAAAGGGCAGATTATGAATTTTGAAAGGTACTTTAGTCAAAATTAGTTTCCTGTTTTCCATAGTGATGATTCTAGCAGCAATGCTCCTTTCCTCCCATTCCCAAAACTCTTTAATTAAGTCACAATGCAGATGAGTGCTTCAGAGGTTGTGACATTGGGTGTTTCCTTAGAGTGAGCACAAGAGCAGAAGATGGCTTAAATCCATTTGCTTGCAAATTAACTTCCCAAGATGTGTTTCAGTCCCATCTATTGCATTTGTCATCAAAGCGTGACACCATAGTGTTGCTGCTGATGATTTTCAAAATTTTGAAAGTGCACTTTGAGTCAGATGACACCGACACCTGGACTACTGTACCACAGAGACCTTTATACCTTTAACAGCTCACATGAAAGGAGTCCAAAGCCAATCTGTACAATCTTTCCAATGATTTGTTTGTTGAGTGGAAAGTCATCAGTTCAATCCCTTAGACACTAATAAATCTGGCCGCACTTGAGCCTCCCCTTTTACTACCATGGAGGTGCATTTGAGCAAGGCCCTTAACATCAGCAGTTTTTATTTTTTTATTTTCTCCATGAAAGGCCTTATCAAAGTTTGATCAAAAGGGTTTTTTTTCTGTCCAGAAGAAACACTTAAAACCTCATACATAATTAAAATTCTAATTTTGTTCATAATCTACATCTGGAATACTACAGAAGATTAAAAAATAATTTTATTCTGACTCTATATGTAAAGCTTTAGCTTTGTTGTCATATAATGAACGACGCAACCCAGTTAATTCAGCCACATTTGACTTTTAGTTGTAAAATTTTAATGTTGATGATTTTCCACAGCCAGAGTTTTTAGTGGATTAGAACAGCTTCCCTGCTGAGTATCAAACATGTATTGGTAAATAAAACATTTTTCCATTAAATATTAATGTTTACAGACCCTGAACTAGTTTACGCAGTTTGATTAAATTCACATTTCACCCTTCTTGCAAATATGATGGCTTTCATTCAAAACCAATTAAAATAGTATGTGTTGAAATAAAATTTTAACTGAAATATTGACTTGAAATTTCCAAAATATCAATTAAACCTTTGTGGAATATGTTTATGGTAAGCAGGTCAATTTTAAGTATTAATGCTCAGTGCATGCATAGGGCTATACCCGATGACTATTTAAATTATCTTTAGCATGCTCATTGATAGGCTGTATTAGCCCTGTAATATTTCCATATCTCAAGGCCTTTCTTCATAAGCACTGCCTTTTTAGTCAAATTAAACGGTTGAAAACCGCAAATATTTATTATCTATGAAAAATTTATGAAATTGGCACCATCATCATATATAGTATTTCCAAATCAATTTGATTTTTAAGTCTTTACATAGATATTACCACACCTTATTCAGACTGTCAGACTGCTGTTGTTTTGCTTTATTCATTGAACCTTGAAATGTCAGTTGGGGGTTTCTGACGTGTTTTACATTTTGGGGTCATCTCCAAGGAGACGTGGGTTGGCTCATTCACAGTTACAGCAGTGCTTTGTAGTACTTTATACAGTATGAATTACTTAGAGGGGTTTCACCCCATTAATGCTTATGTGTTCATTTGGGTTACACTGGTGGATGCTTTAATTAGGGTATTCCCTTAATGCATGCAGCACTCTTTTTTTTTTTTTTTCCTCTTCATCCACAGTCACAGATATCAGAAGCTGTGAAACAAAATATGCCCGTAAAGAATTTAAGTTTTAAGCATGCAACTTGATCTCGCTCAGTCACTTAGATTTAAACCCTGAGGTTCATGAGGCTTTCTGATAAACAGACAGCAGGTTTAGTTTTCATTCTCACCCTCATGAAGGAGACTTTTATTCAGTCTTGCGTTGTAATATAATTGATAAATATATTTGACTGAATTAGTCAGATGATTTAATTACATTTTTTTTTTCTGCCTTTCCCTTGTTTTAACAAGAAATTATGTGTTTAAGTTTAGCTCTTTCAGTGGTACTAATTAATCTTTGTTCTGTTAACTTTGTATTATCACAGCTCCGGAATAAAGATAATCCTTAGTATTCATGAATAGAATTGAATTCATGAGTGCTTTAGGCTTCTTTCCATTTAAAATGAATGGGCCAATATTTCTTGGTTGTATATTAATCTCATTTGAAAAAAACAAGAAGTGAAAGAAGTGAATACAATAATATGAAAGGTGAGAGGATGTTGTTGTTGTTAGTTTTCAGACTAACTGAAGAACAACGTGCTGCTGAGTGTGTCTCCACATGGCTGGCAGTTAGCATGGGTGTTAGCGTGAGTGATCAGTGGCGGCGGCTGAGCTGGTTGTTATTGACCATCTGTGTGTATGTTGTGTGTGTGTGTACGTGCAGCTCCCCGCAGACTTCACCAGACTTCACCTGGCCGACGGCTTGCACCCACAGGTGACCCACGTCTCCTCCAGCCACTCAGGATGTAGTATCACCAGCGATTCTGGAAGCAGCAGCCTGTCAGACATTTACCAGGTAAGGAGGCCCCCCCCCACTGGCGCTGTGTGTCCCCAGTTTGGATTCCCCCTGGATAGTTCACGAGGTGTGATCAGGGTTTTTTCCCGGCTCAGACTGGGCCTCTGGGTGCTGACCAACACATAACCAAGCATGATCAGTCTGCATGCATTTAAATTGAGTGATGGATTGTAATTAAACACATTCAGAGATTATTTGAATTGCTGCCTTTTATTCTCAGTGTTCATCTCTGTTTTGGCACTTGTATATTTTCCTTTGGCAGTGGCCAAGAAAAAAAAAAAAACTCTTCAGGAAAAAAACTCAATAGTAAGAAAGTGATAAAATTGGCCAATTTTCCATTAGCTAATTTTATTAACGTGAAAGTAAATCTAAAGAAAAAACACTTAAAGAATAAAGGAAATTTGCTTATTCACATAACTGCCAAATAGATGTCACTCATGCCTGTACATTAAATATGAAGCTACTACTTGTTTAAGCACATTTGCCTTATATTTTTTACATCAGTTTTAGTGCTGACTGTTTTAGCTAACGTTTGTTTAAGCACATTTGCCTTATATTTTTTACATCAGTTTTAGACTGTTTTAGCTAACAAGCTAAGCTAAAAAGCTACTGGCTAGCTGCCTTTTGATAAAGTATAACAGCAAGCAGTGTAAAACCAGGTGGTAAATCATGATTTTGACCTAATCTGAGGCTAATTCCGTGTGGATAAATTAAGTGGGAGACATGAAATGTCAAATATACCTCTGGGTAACACAGGTTAGCCTCATTAAGTAGGACAAGAGCATTTGGAAAACAATGTTAAGGCCTGGCAGAAAAATGGGCTATACGACACTAATGGGACACTGTCACTGCTCAGCGGGAGATGAGCAGACCCGCTGGGGGCTGCAAGTAGGCAGTCGAGCCTCCATCCTGAATCCAGCTCTGCCTCTCATTACCCCTGAGCAGAAGTACAGAACTCCCGGGTAGCTGTGATAGCTTTATTAGCAATGTTTCTGCTAAATAAGTTACCTACAATTTATAAATGTATGTTTGTGGTTAGAATTTCACTAAGGTAATGAATAGGTAACACTGATTTATATATCCTTCATCCTTACCCCCCCTCAGAGGTAAATAAAACTCGATTTAGCTCAACACACATTCAAAACCCTGTGACTCTCGACTTACCCCAAACCCCGCAACTAATCCTCTTAACACACAGCACCCACCATATTGGCCCTGAACACTGTCACCTGCTGTGTGTTGTTATTTTTGTTTGGGCCTGTGACTATGCTCTGGAGCATCACTTGCTGTTGAATGGAATTCTTCTTTGCTTGTGTCTGTATGTGTTGGAGAAACAGATCAAACTGTGTGAATACAGTTGTCCGAGGGTGTTTTAGATCTGTATGGATGACATATGTTATCATAGAAATGTTTGTTTGGGTTGGTTCAGCCATACTGTGGCTGGCTTGGTCAGATTGAACAGGCTTTACTGTCCCCAATCTGTGATCCTGGTCTCAGAGCCATCTGCTAGCAGCTTTGTTTTTCTGTCTCTTGATTTCTGTCTGAAACACCTTGTTCCTCCTTCGCTTGATTCCAGCTCAAACCGCTTTCAATCTACTTGTAGCTGCAGCAGCACTCTCCCTGAGGGCTGTGTCTACTGACTTTTCTTCTACTTGCTTTGTCTCAGTCTCACTGTCACATGTGACTTGTCTGCTCAGTTTGCAGGAGATGTAATTAAATGTGTGCATGTGCTCATCGGGTTTAGGTGTTATGAGGTGCAATCTGTCCTCAGTGCTTTTGTCTTCACAGTCCTGCATAAATGCAATTAGAATTGAAACGTTTAACTGATTTACAGAAAATCAATCTATTTGCTAAATTGATTTGATAATCGTTTTATGGGTTTAATTTTTGGAATTTTTCGAAACAACAATGCTAAACAGTTGCTTCTCTGCTCTAAATTTGAGGATTTACTGTTTTTCTTGGTCTTTTATGGTAGTAAATTGCATAATTTTTGGGCTGTTAGATGGAAAAGAAACTTTTAGGATGCTTTTGTCTCTGGGGTTATAGTGGTAGACAATATTTCCAGGGTTTTTTGGGGGGAAAGGGCACATTTTACAGACAAAATGGATTCTCAAGAAATTTGGATTTGATTCCATTATTATTTGGTTGAATAATTACAATGCTCCATAGTTGAAGCCCTGTTTTTAAATTCAGCACACTTTCCAAGAGCAAGCTGTGACAACAGTGGTTCTAAGTTTCATATGAGTTACATGTATGAGCTTGTGTATATTTACTGTGTCTGGGTTGTAATTAGTTTTAGTTTTAGTCAGAATTGATCTTTATCTGATCAAATGTCATCCCTTGTACCCATCATTAACATTAAAACCACACAGCAAACAGAATTATAATGTTCTAATGGTAAAACACTATCACTGGGTAACCTGCATGACTCACCAAATTGTTTGCTTCATGCAACATTACTTTTTTTATTGTTAGCTAAAGTTGCACCCTGCAGAGTCCAGAATTAATAACGTGGCGCTGTAGATAACTAATAGCATGTTTGTGGTCCTCCCTGTGGCTGTTTTTAAATAAAATGATCAGGGGCTTGGTTCTTTACACTTGAGACCACAGGAAGTCAATGGGACAAAAACTGGTCTTAAATTTACATGTACAACTACTAGCAGATGCTGTTATGAAGATTTGCTGGGGGTATGGAGTTGATATAGAGGGAGAATTTGGTAGGGAGCATTGAACAGTTGGTCCACCATGCTGCCCTGATCTACACATCCTCCTATGGCTTTACACATCAATCTCACGTCACCAGCAACATGGCGCACTGTTTTGTGTCTGAATTAATCATGAAATTGGTCCTTCAAAAGGGCTTTGAAAGCATTGACCCAAGAATAGTCCTGATAAAATATTAATGCCACCTGACCTGCCCGCTGATTCTTAATGCTCAGTGCACATTTATAGGTTTTTGATGCATAGATGACACGAAAACGAGCCTGCGCACAAATGCAAAGGGTCATTGACTGACTTTAATATGTGAATGATGACGCTGATAGTATCAAGTTGTGTTGTGTTAAGTGTTTTACACCCTGTTAAAATAAAATTAAATCATGGTGGTGCCTATGTATACCCTCTATACCTATGCTTATGCTTTATTCCTTAATAAATTTGCTGCAGATAACAAGTGGGGTTTCCAGTGGGTTTTCTATTTACCTTTAGAATTGAGACGTTAATATGCAACTCTGCGGTTTAGGATAAAGGGTGTTGAAGGAACACTACATAGGTTTAGTTCCATTTTGATTATAAACTATATTTCCCTTCTACTCCCGTGAAATCAATGATTGAATTTCATTTTGAGATATAATAAACTTGCATTCTATACTTTTCTTTATTTTCTCTGACTGTCCACTGTGTGCTCCGCCCACCAGGGTGTATTCACTGGTGACGCCCAAATAGCCACTCAGACACTGGCCTGAATCATTTAAGAGCCTTTTGCACATGGTGTTTAAGGAGAAATGACATTGAGTGTCTGTCAGAGACTGGCACGGGGACTGTGAGCCTTAAAAAATTAAAAGCAGACTGACAGTCTGGAGGGTGAAGATGCGTCTGGCCATGGGATTTTGTGGACAGTTGGCAAAGGCAACCCTTTCTTCTCTTTCTATTAAGAAGCTTGAGGTTGGGAATCATACTGAGGTAAGACGGTATGTGTTGGCATTGTGTCGGTGGAGAAAAGCCGAGTCCTCTTCCCCAGCTGGCTTTGGTTTATTTCTGTGAGAAGGTCTCATGTTGTGCGAGCATCAAGCGGGCAATGTGGCCTCTCTGTCAGTTATAGAAATGTTTCTTTTGATGATAAAAAACGAACTCCATCAGTATCACTTCTGCATAAGTAATTGTGTTGCTTTTGCAGCTCATCTCAGTTCACTTTCTCAGCTCCTCACATTTTTCTTCTTGTGCTTTCAAAGAACAGGATCTGGCTGTGAGGCAGGCATTTGCTGAGGGGAGAGACGAGAGGAAAGTTGGGAGTTAATTAGCTTGTTACTATGCATAGCAGACTGTTTGGTATGCAGTGTTGATGCCTGTCCTTCTCATACTGTACTGAACACATCTCATCTATTTCATGAAATGGGTCAAATCTGCAGAACAGTTTTACAGAGATTGTTTTTTTTTTTTTTTTGTTTTTTTTTGTTTTTTTTAAATTTTGCTTCTGGTTGGAAATGCACTGTGTCAAATGATTTTCTAAGCATATATGTGCTATGTAACTTGTACCACTCTCATTATGCTGATTTTCTTATTTCTTAAAGGTTGTTTACAAATGGTTTGTATGCTCTTGTTTTGTTTTGAACATGATTATGGTCAGCTACTAACATTACTCTTCAGGCATGTATTCCAAAAACTAAAATGTATTGTTTTTATTGAGCACGTAAGTTCGTGCTTGTTCGAAGCTGGGATTATAAATGGCTTCACTGGTCTATCTGAACTTTGTTTATGGACAGCCAGCTTATTCCCAAAGAGCTGATTGTGGAAGGAGACGCCAAATCCCTCACCTTGTTCAACGTCACAAAATAATTGAGTTCCCACCTGTTTACACTCTGTAGGCGACAGAAAACGAGCCGGGTGACATGGACCTGAGTGGCTTGCCAGAGACTGCTGTCGACTCAGAGGAGGACGATGATGAGGAGGACATCGAGCGAGCGTCGGACCCACTCATGAGCCGGGACATCGTGCGGGACTGCCTGGAGAAGGACCCAATGGACAGAACCGACGATGACATAGGTGAGTCCCCCGGTCCAGGGTTTAATCATGTTCTGAAAACTGAAAGAACGAAAAATATTGTAAATAAAGCAATTTATTTATTTAAAAACATTACTTTTTTGCCTTAGAGTCAATATTTTGCAAGGCTTCTTTGCAAACGGGTTTTTTCATTAAATACAATACAATACAATAAAAAATCACAAGCGGTCTTGTTCTCAGCTGATACAAGGCCTTTTGTCCCACTTTTATAATAATATATGCTGTATTAAAGCCACACCCTCAAATCGGTCACTATAAATTTACATTCATCTGAAACCTTTTTATCTGCTCTCACTTTCAATGTACGCTTTCAAGTAATTCTCAAAGCAACATCAGGCTTTGAGAATTATCATATATCATATATCGCTTGAAGTATTGAATCCACTCCGCTGATGCCAGGATTTTTTTTTTTTAAAAAGGAAAAAGTTACTCTTAGAGGTTGCCAACTGATGTGGACTGAGGAAGGACGATTCTCTGGCTGTTGACGATCAGTGCCAGCCATTCTGCCCCTCCCCCCCTTTGCTGATCCACCCCACCCCCTCGCGATACCCCGCTCCCTCGGCCGGCAAGCTTTTCTAGGTCACTCTGGCACATCCTCTTGCCTCACCTCTCCCAGCACATTAAACTTTTAGTGCTTCCCCAGCTTCACACACGCTACTGTTGCCACGCCAAGCCCAGGTCAGACAGACCGCTGCCGGCCAGCCAGCAGGGGGGAAGCGCTGGCTGGTAGATGGGGAGACGGGACACAGGACCATGTTGTAAGGTGCTGCAGAATGTCTTGGACATTGGAATTTATACAGCATTTCCCTCGGGGACAAACCCATTATTAAAGCCACCAAAATTAAAAAAATAATTTTGGTCCAGTAGTTTTAATACCTCTGGACTCCTTTTTCTTTTTTTTTTTTCACAGGATGTTACTCACATACATTACTTGTATGTACCTTAGAGTCATCAGGTGTTTTGGCCTTTTAAACAAGACATTCCGTACTGAGGCAGGACCACTGCGCACTGATCAAACCTGGGTGTTTGTCCCTAATATCTTGGGCCCAGTTGGGGTTTTTCCCGTTGATCCATAGATACAGAGTTTCAGTGAGGCAGGGAGCTTGGACTGAATGATCATCTCAAGGCCCAGTGCTGACAACAAGATTTGTTCCATTCTGTCATCAAATCCCCCCGAGTCTCCTCTCAACTGTGCCCCCATCCCCTCCAAAACACTGCCCAGGTTTGCATTGATGGTTTCCTGTCTGGCCTCCTCCAAATCTTCGGGCCAACTCACCCTAGGCTGGCTCACTTTCCTCACCATCACAGGGTTTTTCCCTTGTTGTCAGCTTTCCTGTTCATAGCAGTCAGTGGATGCATCCAGCTGCACTCATTTAAATCATAGGACAAAAATGTTAAAATCTATTCAAATATGAAAATTTTAAGATGATGTTTGCCATGTATTACTGTAAACTGAATGTCTTTGAGTTTTAAATTGACAGTGTATGAAAACAAGTAACAAATAACATGGAAATAATAAATGATTTACTCAATAAAGAAAATATTATTCTTGAAATTCTGTACAATGAATAGTCAGATCTTTTTCCCGACCTAATGTTGGACTGACCTGTACGCTGGATTTTGTTTGAACAGATCCCTAAATATGCATTCAGTTTCAGTATTGATAGTGAACTTGCACTGAGGTCATTGGGCAAAGTATCAGCAGTTATTTCTGGCTCGCCTTGAAAGTTTTAAATCAATGGAATTGATATTTGGCTTCATTTTCTCAATGTAATGATTCCTGTGTTGGCGCTTCACTTTGTTGATGATCCATTTTGATTCTCAGCTTCCAGCTCATACCTTGGCTGTGAGTGAAGGCGATGCAGGCTCGCCAAGAGCATTTCTGCGTGTTTTCTCTGTGTGTCAAGACTAACCTACTTCTTCCCCCCGTCGTCTCTCCTCTGTCCCTCTCACAGAGCAATTACTGGAATTCATGCATCAACTGCCAGCATTTGCCAACATGACCATGTCTGTGAGGAGGGAACTCTGCGCCGTCATGGTTTTCGCAGTTGTCGAACGTGCCGGCACCATCGTTCTTAACGACGGAGAGGAGGTGTGTGATAGTTTACAGTGTTCTCATCAGCACATAAGGCCTCTTTTGTGTCTTGCCTTTAATTCTTTCAATGTTTTTGTGTTTCTCTCCGGGAACCAAACTAGTTTCACCCTTTTATACCAATGAATCTTCTTCCATTTGATGTTTTTTTCTGCTCTGTTAACTCTGAATGGGAGACAGCCCTTATCACTAGGCTTTTAGACAACTAAAGCTGGCATTACTTATTCTCTCTCCCTGTTGAAGACACATGAAATTCAATGAAAGCAATTTGCTTGGTCTTTGCTATGAAGCTCCCAGACAATAAAGAGCAGGCTTTGCCTTGAAGGCCTTATCACTTTAGTAAATGTCCAGTCATAGAGAATTCCAGGGTCATTGAGCATATTATTGCTGTCATTGTAAAAGATACAAATCCCCAAAAGAGTTTGCTTTTCAGCAATTCTGGCAAACATTCTTATTGTTGCCATCATTCCAATTTATTCTGAAAATAGTACTTTGAGTTTATTGTAACTTCATACCCTAGTTAACTTTAATAATCCAGTGCTATTGTTATATCCCTCTGAGAAGAGTATAAAAACATCTGTTTGGGCAGCGGCCCCCTTGTAGTTTCTGTGTATGGGTTTATTTGATTAAAAAAAACTTTGACTCAGCACCAACTGTCAGATTATCACTTGGCTGAACTTAACACATTTTAAAAAGTTTGTTTTTATTGCAGAATATCTCTTTTGCTTTTTGCTTTTCCTTCTCTTCCTCCAAATCTAACTGTCATGCGTTTCCCATCCAGCTGGACTCGTGGTCTGTGATCCTGAACGGCTCGGTGGAGGTCACGTACCCCGAGGGCCGGACAGAGATCCTGTGCATGGGGAACAGTTTTGGTGTGTCACCAACCATGGAGAAAGAATATATGAAGGGTGTCATGAAGACCAAGGTGGACGACTGCCAGGTAGGATCTTGTATCAGTGGGCTATGGTTAGCAGGTCCTCTTCATCTGCATCTCAGTGGGAAAAGAAGTGCATGGGCCCTGACATATCAATATGTAGAATCCACTGTAACCCACTTCTTGCTTTGGGAAATAGCTTTTTCTTTAGATGTGAAAAACTACCATTTTGAAAGAGAATAGGCCAGCTCATGCACAGAGCGAGAGCTCATTATTTGCATCATGTGTTTAATTGCAATTAAGTACGAAACAGAGAAAATAAAGACACTGAAATGTGTTCAGTCTTTTAATCGTCATGAGCTGAGCTCATTAGGCTCAATGGTGGAAAGGGAAAAGTTTTGCTCCTAATTAGCAATAGTCCTTTTTTCATAATTTGTTAGAGAGGGTAGCAGTTTAGTCGCATTGCAGAATTTCTTTCTAGTCAGCTGTTATCGGTTGTAATTAATATAACTTTTGTTTTTTGGTGAAAAAGAAATAACAAATATACAGAAAAAGAAATATTGTACATGTTCAAAATATGTGCTGCACTACAGTTCAGCAAGTAGAGCAGTTATTTATTCTAATATCGTGTCTGTCTCGTACAGTTTGTTTGTATAGCCCAGCAGGACTACTGCTGCATCCTCAACCAGGTAGAGAAGAACATGCAGAAGGTGGAAGAGGAAGGCGAGATCGTTATGGTAAAGGAACACCGTGAACTGGATCGCACAGGCACCAGGAAAGGACACATTGTGATCAAGGTGACCAATCAACATTCAAATAATTCTCATTTTCCTTAAACCTTAAAAACAATGAAGGCAATAAAATAAAACCTGTAGGTTTTTATACAAATCTTTGCAAGCCAAATACATTGGATGAGAGGTTGTTTTAAATCAAAAATACTGTAATTTTAAACCTCAGGGCACACCAGAGCGTCTCACCATGCACCTGGTGGAAGAACACTCTGTGGTGGACCCTACCTACATCGAGGACTTCCTGTTGACCTACAGGACCTTCCTCTCCAGCCCCATGGTCGTGGGCAAGAAGCTCCTGGAGTGGTTTCATGACTCCAGTCTCAGGGACAAGGTACGCTGGAGCAGGACCAACGTATGAAAAAAGATGAAACAACTTAACTATTAATCCGAGGCAGAGCATTTCTATGCTCAAGTTACCCGCAAGTGAATGCATAATGACACTCAGACCCACTTTAGCAGACATTTCTTGGTTAGGCTGTAAACTTCAAAATACACACACCTCTAGTCAACCAGTAAACTGTATGTTGACTTGTGCTGCTCATGTGATTGCTCCAGGTTACACGGGTAGTCTTGCTGTGGGTAAACAATCACTTCAATGACTTTGAGGGTGACCCTGCCATGACACACTTTCTGGAGGAGTTTGAAAACAATCTGGAGAAAGAAGTGAGTAAAATAGCTACACAGGGATTAGCCACCTGCAAAAATATAAACTTTAAGTGCCATTTTTCACGTATGTGCTTTTTATTTCTTTCCAGAAAATGTGTGGGCACCTCAGACTGTTAAACATAGCGTGTGCTGCTAAAGCCAAGCCACGGCTGGTGACTCTGACCAAGCCGTCTAGGGACTCTCCCCTGGCCTTCAGCCTTCTCGGGGGTCAGGATAAAGGTTTCCGCATCTTCATTGACACTGTGGAAGCGGGGAGCAAGGCAGCAGAAGCTGGCCTTAAGCGTGGAGATCAGGTAAGACATGTTCATTTTCTGCTGCGTTATACGTTGGCACGAAAGCACTCCATAACATAAGCTACTTCACTATCTAAGTTGCTGTAAGAAAGTGTGTGTAGTTTGCTGAAATCTTGTGATCTCCCTTTTGAATTGAAACTATACATGTAACTGCATGTCGCTGTGTTAACTAGTATTAAAACTTTTTTTTTTTTTTTTTTTTTTTTTTTTTTTTTTTTTTTTTTTTTTTTTTTTTTTTTTTTTTTTTTTTTTTTAAAGTCTTAAATTGAACTTGCCAGTAGCTGCAGTAGCTTCTTCTGGCTTCCTCCTCGCAACTTGACTTCTCAGCCATTTTCACACTCAGCAGTCCGCTAGGCTTTAAGCAAAGTCTCGTAATCCTTGAAACCATCTTGAGAACGTCTTGATGCGAGCTAAGCCCTCTTGACTCCAAAAATCCCCTGCAGCTGTTTCCCCAAAAGGAAACAGAGAAATTGACAACCTTGGAACCAATCACTCTCTTAACACCGTCACTATTTATTTATTTTTTCTTTTTTTTACATCTTTATGCCATCACCACTCACTCAGGAGCTATCGTTGCACTACATTATTGCAGTTTGTATGAGAAAGGTCTAATTGCTCTGACTAATCACTGCTCTTCTTAATGTCAGTGTTTACTGGCCTCACAACAGCAGGATGGCCTTATGTTACAGTGAAAGGTGATTTTATTTTGTATTAAATGAGGATGCAGCAATAGCTGATTAGCATATTGTGTTGAAATGCTAATATCTAGCACATATACATAGGTCAAGCTGTTATGAAAAGACAATTTGAAGGTCCCATGGCACACATCAATGTCAAAACTATATGGTGGTCTGAGTGCCACGATGACATGCAAGATGATTGTACTTTACTACCTTTTTGTTCATTGGATAAAACGCCTAGCTCAGTTTCTGTACTTTTTCCTTTTAGTCAGAGGTTTAAAACTCTACACAGATTCAATAATGTTCAGTTTGACACACACCTTGACAAGAGAGAGCAGAAAATTGAGATAATTTGCAGGCAGGTTTTTCTGTCTCTTCTCCAGTGCAGCAATGAACTTTGGATCAGGTGACCAAATCTTCAGGTTTTGTTTCTTTTTATTAGAGTTCTCCCACTTACCTCAGTGGTTTTGCTTTACTGAGACACTGCTAATAACGTATTTGTTTTGTAGATATTATGGTAAAAATGCACCTAATATTTAATATTTCCTCTTTTCCTTGCAGATTTTGGAGGTCAATGGACAGAACTTTGAGAATGTCCAGCTCAGCAAAGCTAACGAGATTCTGAAGAACAACACCCACTTATCCATAACTGTGAAAACAAACCTATTAGGTAAAATGATTGTTTTTCGAAGCTAATGTTTTGAGAGATATAGTCATTTTTATTGTTTCTCTGGACCCACACAGGGGGCTGAAAATACAAGGGTTGGTAGTGGGGAAAGGTTTGAAAGCTGAATTTAAGGGAAACAAGAGCAAGGAAAACCTGATTCTGCTATATAAAATCATATTGAAATTTCTTTCCTGTATTTACCTTCTTTTCAAATTGGTTTGTGGATTTGTGGATGATTTCACTTCTTCTAAACTAAAAAAGATATTGCAAGAGCAAGGAAAATTAATCTGTGTGGAGGTGAGGGTACAAGTAGACGTTAGTTAATTTTGATAATTCCCAAACCAAAGGGGTTGGGAACTGGTGTTTTCAATTTTTTATAAACTTAATAATTCAAACCAAGGGAGCCCCTGTGTCCTATTATTTCATGGAAAATGCCAATCTATTTAAAAAGTAAAAGACGAGAGAGAGCTATCATGACAACTATAACTTTGTAGTATTTTCATTAGTACGCTGTATATTATTCCTTTCTTTTTGTTTGAATTTCTGACTTCTTCTTTCCTTTTACCCAGTCTTTAAAGAGCTGCTAACGAGGCCGGAACACGACCATGACTTGGATGGTGAGGAGGAACATGACCGCAAGAACGGCGCACCCCACCTCCCTAAGATCGGAGACATCAAGAAGGCCAGCCGTTACTCCATCCCCGACCTGGCCGTGGACGTGGAGCAGGTGATGTGCCTGGAGAAGGTCAGCAAGAAAGCAAAAGCCAACACGGTGGGAGGACGCAACAAGCTGAAGAAGATCTTTGACAAGACACTCACCAGCATCCTGCCTCCTAAACCATACAAGTAATAAGAATCATCGTGAATAGCTTTTATTATTCGGGAAAATAGTTCTACTAAAAGGAAACATTGATAACAGAGCTTTTGAGAGTTGATTTGTGTTAAAATGTCAACCATAATCATTTTGACACTGTGATTATTCACCAAATAAGCAGGTCAATTAATCACAAGGATATTGAAGAGCAAATATCGCTTTTTCTTTATTTTTTGTTAGATTTTTATTGATTACTCTTTTTGTCTCAACACTTTTAAAATGTGTTGATATCTAAGTTGTTTTTTTTTCCTCCCCTTCACTTTGCATTGTGCTGCTCAGATTGATGTGAAGTGAACCCACAATGATGACAAATGATCACTTGCTGAGCTGAATCAGACAGATAATACTGATGCTAGTTCAGCCCATAGCTGACAACGACTCAGTCGAATATTAACTGCGCTCATACTGAGACAATCAGGGTGGATTATTATAATGATTTTTTTCAGCTTTGAGAGTACTGAGAGTACCCTGGAGAAAGTGGGATATTCAGTCTTTTTGTACTTCCAGTGGTCTTAACACTAGGAGTAAATCTCAAATTGTTGATGTGAACCATTATGGTACTGCTTACCTAATACGATGCATCAAATGTGGGTACATTTGTTACAAAATACTGTTGGATTGCACAGCCAGAGGCATCCAGGGCCTCCCATCACCTGCCAGCACTAATATTGCCCCCTGCCTGTTGTTGACAGAACTGCTATTTCAACCCCCCATGCTCTGCCTCGTTTCCATAGTGACGTTTGCGTGGGCCAATCACAGGATGACAGCATTGTGGGGATGAAGCAGTCCAAACAGATCCCACCACCTCTGCCCGTCAGTGGAAACCTGTCGTCATCCAACCCTGACCTTCTGCAGTCACACCACCGCATCCTCGACTTCAACAACCAGCCAGGTGTGTTTCTTTACAAATGTACCATCATCACTGGCAGAAATTATTGAAATATGTGATTATTTCTTGTGTTTAGACACAATGAAAATCTTAATGTAAATACTAAAGACCAACCAGTTAAATGTTTGTAGCCGATACCCATATTGGCCCATGTACACACATTTTTCACAGTGATTCCTCAAAGATGTGTACTGAAAAATTAGCCTCCACTAGAAACTTAATAGAAATCATCCCATCTGTTTCTGCAATTTGTTTGTATTGTTCGATATTGATAACATATTAGCTGATACCGATATGTCTGTGATAGGCCAATAACAGCCATACCTATGCATTGGTCGTGCTCTAGTAAATACAATCTTCAATTGGGCTTAATTGAGAAACTGTTGAAGGAATATAAATTGAGGGAGAATTTAAACACATCCTGGATCAAGATACCGATCGAGGCAGCGATTTTGTACACAGTCCCAATTTCCACTCTTCATTGGATTAAATGGGCTAATACAAATAGAAATATGAAAGGGAAAGTTCTGTAGACAGTATGAAAGATTTCTGTCATCCTGCAGGTACATAGTCACATCATCTAACCCTTCTATAACTACATACTACACCCTATACTATAACGGTACAGAATCAGCTTGAATGAACATCTATTTCTGTGTTCACTAACTCCTGTCCATCACATGCTGTTTGTGTTCTTCCAGTACCAGTCGTACCGAGTGCATATCTGAGTGATCATGCTTCTCCTCACGCAGTCACGTGTCTGTCAATGCCGTCAGCCACTGTATCAGACTTAAAGTCATCAATCAGCTGCCGTCCTGTAGTTTGTTCACTTAACATAAACTCAGCTAATCCGATTTCATGCTTGTGAGCAGTGATTTGAGTAGAGCTATTGGCTTTGCACTGAGTGGTGAGCTAGAAATGTCTTGTGTATAGGAGATTTAGGCCGATATGATATATAGGGATGTGTTTCTGACCAAACTAACTTGCTCCAAGGGAATGCTGGGAATGTGAACTGGCACTTAAAGAATCTTGGAAAGCAAATGCTGTTACCTGAATAATCAGATTCACAGAGCTTATACTCATTACTGCCGATCAGTAAGCATTTATCCTCATTATGCATCCCCAGATATGTCGGATCAAGTGTTACGAGTATTCAAGGCAGACCAGCAGTCTCGATACATCATGATCGGGAAAGACACGACGGCTAAGGAGGTGGTGGCTCAGGCTATCAGGGAGTTTGCCCTGACCACAGCAGCAGACGCTTACTCGCTGTGTGAAGTATCCGTCACACCAGAGGGCGTCATCAAACAAAGGCGGCTGCCAGACCAGCTGTCGAAACTAGCTGACAGGATTCAGCTGAGTGGCAGGTAAAAAGAAAAAACCTCCTTACGTGAATGCTGATATTTAAGATTTAATCCTCAATGTGCCATGATGGATCAAATGAAAATCGAATACAACTAATTACAGCTGCTGTCAACAATTGTTTCATTGCCCTTTTAAAAATGAAAGCGAAACCAACCATAAATTCTGCTCTATCAGATACTACCTAAAGAGCAACATGGAGACCGAGACATTATGTTCGGACGATGACGCTCAGGACCTCCTGCGAGAAGGTCAGATCTCCTTGTTGCAGCTCAGCACGGTGGAGGTCGCCACACAGCTTTCCATGCGGGCTTTTGAACTTTTCTGCGCCATCGAGCCCACCGAATACATCGACGACCTGTTCAAGCTGCGCTCCAAGTCGAGCTCGACCAGCCTGAAGCGCTTCGAGGAGGCCATCAACGACGAGACCTTCTGGGTGGCCACCGAGGTGACGCGGGAGCCCAACCAGCTCAAACGCATGAAGACCATTAAGCACTTCATCAAGATCGCTCTGCACTGCCGCGAGTGCAAGAACTTTAACTCCATGTTCGCCATCATCAGGTGAGACAGGGAACAATTATGCATTGTAGAAGAACGAAACCTTGTTGTCACTTCTGCAGAATTAATTTCTCATTTTAGCTATTATACCAGACTAAGTACAATTTGGGACAATTTTATTTCACTCATGCATCGTGTTTCTGCCCGCAGTGGTCTGAACCTGGCGCCAGTCTCCAGACTGAGGGGAACATGGGAGAAGCTACCCAGCAAGTATGAGAAGCTGTTCGGGGACCTGCAGGACCTCTTCGACCCATCGAGAAACATGGCCAAGTACAGGAATGTGCTCAACAATCAGAACCTCCAACCACCAATCATCCCCCTGTTCCCCGTCATCAAAAAGGACCTCACCTTCCTGCATGAAGGTAGACAAGAAATGAATATGTCCAAATGAAAACAATGAATAAAGAATAGGATATTAGTTTATGATACCAACAGGGTAACATAGTCGTAGCTGTAGCTGTGTATCGTGTGAGGTATTTGCGCTCACTTTCTTTCCCTCGCTATTTCTCAGGAAATGATTCTAAAGTGGACGGCCTTGTCAACTTTGAGAAACTGAGGATGATTGCCAAAGAAATTCGCCATGTTGGGCGCATGGCCTCTGTCAACATGGACCCGGCCCTCATGTTCCGGACCAGGTATGACACCTTTCCAAAACAACATGGCAAAGTACCAGATTTAGAGCTGATCCCTCACATTCTCCGTAGGAGCAATAACTAACCAGCACTGTGAGGTTAGCGGGTTCACATATGTTCAGTAAAGATGCCTGCATCACGCTTCTGTCAAGCAGCTGCTCTGTTTCTTTTTACACATTGTGTGTATAAGATGTGCAAAGTGCTCCTGTGGAAAGTGTGTCTTGTCTAATGATGTCACTTCCTAGTGGTGTTACCATGTGATTTCTTCTCTGATTCATTTTTTGTGGGTCTTTGGTGAAATTGCTTCTTCTTCGTGGTCTTGGTGGTCTGTCCTGTCCTAAGCTTTGTCTCCTTCTCTTTTTTCTCGACTCGTCCACCCTTTACCCTCCACGCTTCTCTGTTCGTGGCACCAATCCCTTAAGGAAGAAGAAATGGAGAAGTTTAGGGTAAGTCTGGTGACCTGACCCTACAACCTTTAGCCCTCCCTGCATTGCAGCATTTTCTTTGCCAGATTGCGTGCTTCTTTTCTGAAACCTTGTTTGTATTAACCAGTTTAAGTTGATTCCACCTACTAACACTGCCTGACTCTAACATAAAGGCACCAAATGAACTAAGGTCACTTGTGCTAATGCTGCTCTATATAACATTCTCTACTAAGCATGAAAACACTTTATTTTGTTCACAATAAGGATAAGACACATACATAGCATCCAAAAAAATAATTTTATTTTGGATTCTAGTTTTACATTAGCAAATGTGGCCTTTTTTGTTGTTTTACCTAATAGTAAGCATGCTGCTTCAGTTTTGGAATTTGCCTAATCTTTCAAGTTTACCTGTAATAAACTCCCAAGCAGTCAGAGATTGTAGAATATGTAAACTATGTATTTCTTTAAATCATGCTTTACATTCTTGTGGTCAAATGGGGTATCATAGTGCATAGAACTTTTACTGGAACATTTCATTGGAAACATATGGAACCACATTACATTTACTAATTTAACATTATTATGACTTCCTTCATAATTCTTGTATTTATGTTTTAGTATCTTGTAGTTGTAAGTAGGCCATAATTTGGAGCGTTTCCTTTTATTTAAGAGATGATAATTTACAAAATATGAGGTTCTACCTTATAATTACGAGATGTGAAGGTAGTTATTTTTCAAAGTTTTTTGTTTTTGCTTTGAATGAAATGTGCATCCATAAATACATATTTAAAAAAAAGTTGTCTATTTTGATAGCATGAATATTTCAAGTACATATTAGAAAGCCCCTTGGAACTTTCTCTCCACTGATAAAAAATGTGACTGGTTACTGAGTCACATTCGCTTTTACTACATCAAGCTCTGACTCAAGCCACAGAAATGTAAAATATGACTGTGCTATCCCCCTTTCTCCTCCCCGGTTGTTTTCTGTCATTTATCCCTCGCCCACCCCCCTCTCTGCCTGGAATGTCTGGAATTTTTCAAGTTAAGAGCTATGCCTAAAGCTGCTCTCTGCATGTTACATACCATGCTCCCTGTGTAGCCCTGTAGTATCACCTGTGCAATCATACTCGTTTATACCTTAAAGCAATATGTTAATAAGTCTTCCTCTATTCTTTCTATCTTTTGTCCATGTGTCTTTGTGTGTGGGCGTGCATTTGCCCCCCCCTCTGTATTCATGTGCACGTTGCTGTGTGCGGGTGTATGTGCGATCAGGTCCCTAAGCCAGGGGAGTGCCAATGCAGCAGTGCTCGATGTCACCCAGACGGGCGGGCACAAGAAGCGGGTGCGGCGCAGCTCCTTCCTAAACGCCAAAAAGCTTTACGAGGACGCCCAGATGGCCAGGAAGGTCAAACAGTACTTGTCCAAACTCAGCCTGGAGACCAATGAGGAGAGTCTGCAGACGTTTTCGCTACAGTGTGAACCCTCCATCAACACCTGTGAGTGCGCGACAGTATGCGATCAATTTTGCTGGATTTTGCTTACGTACATATTTCTCTCTAGACTCAAGTGTGTTCCCAAGATCTATTGCACGGGCAAACATAGTGGGGCCACTGGAGCAATTAGACACTTAAAGACTCATTGGCAGGATATAAGAATGGCTGAATCATTTGGACAGTTTTCCATTGCTTTTAAGGCACTAACATAAGGAGAGTACAAGCTGTCAAAAACAATCTCCCAGGATAGCAAACGCACACTTTCGACCCTCATGCACAAAAGTAATTTTCTTAAACATGACAGAAAATTCCTGCAGTCTCATTATTCCTTTTAAATAAGAATGTCAATAAAAATTATAAGCATTATCTCACTCTTTGTCACCCCTCTCAGTGCCCAAGAACGCAAGTGGGAAACGACCAGACACCTCCCCCGTCGTCTCCAGAGCTGCCAGCCAGCAGAGGGGCCAGTTGGCCAAAGGAAACCAGGCCCTCCAGGTCCCCGCCGTTGCCCTTTACCCATCCCGAAAGAAAGTGCCGGTCAAAGATCTGCCGCCTTTTGGTAAGATAAAATTGAACCTTTCTGAATTTGGGATCATCAGATTTATATTCTCAGTTATTTATATTTATATTCTCTCTGTTTAACAGTTAAATTTTATATTAGAAGTTACATTTCAGAGCAACTTGAGATACATCTAGAGTTCACTAGAGTGACTGGTCAGATGTTTCATCAATAAGGAAATGTCACAACAAATTTAAGCTAAAATCTCTTTCAAAACTACTATCGCTTTAATAATAGTGATTACAGTCGTACCTGCAAGAACATATGCATGTTGTGCTTTCGATAATAGTATTGCAGAATAGTGTGGCTGTGGATTGAGTTGAAGAAGCTTTTCTCCACCCCAGCATTCCCTCATTGTATTGTTTTCTGGTTCTCATCCTGTTATTTGCAGACAATAGCAGAGCAAGCCTTTCCCGTGTTATTTACGGCAGTGCTGCCACCTACAGGCTGTCTGACAAAAAGCAAAAAGAAAAAAAACCCAGACACTCTAGCGTCTTCCCCCTCAGGGAACGGCTCTGTTCCTCGTGCTAATTCTGCTCGTCTTCTCACACATGTCCACAGGCACCAGCTCCCCTCAGTCCCTGAAGAAGATCCTGTCTCTGTCAGAGGAGGGGAACGAAAGGCACCGGAGGCAGCTAGAGGACACTGTGTCCAACACCTCCTCCCAGCTCTCCTCCCCTCCCACCTCCCCACAGAGCTCGCCCAAGAAGGGTAAGCCAATAATCCTCCCTCCCTCTCCCACATGTCTCTCTGCTCTCCTTCCCACTGTCATCAGTGTGTCAGAAATGCCATCTGGTGGCTGCCAGCTCAAATTGCATCATATTTCAGTCAGCATTTTTTGTTTTTCCCCTCAAAAATCAGACTCCACTGAAATCCTGTCTCGTGATTTTTGCAAAAACAAACATCAATTAGCCAGAAATTGAAGCCACACCAACACCAGCAAATCACCACCCATTGGTAAACGGATGAAGAGGCGCTCGAGCATTTTATTTAACAGCCCTAGGAACCATGGCGCGAGTTACTGTGGAGTCTAGATCTAATAAAACTAGAGTAAGACTAAACTAAGATGTATTTGAAGTTGTAATGCTGATAATCTCTGAGTTAGGAATTTGATAATATGATTGTTGCAGTTATGGCTCCCTGCATTTACCAGGAAGCACTGGTGTTTTTATATATTTTTCATAGGATTTTTTTACTGATCCATCTACCATTTGTTGTTCAACCATGGAGGCTGTCAGGGAATCTTGCTAACGTCAGCTATTTTATGTAAATATGATTATATTGACGTGCCTGCTGAAAATTATGAAAGCTTGCATTATCTCACTCACTAAAGAGATAAACATTTTGACAAATATTTTTAAAATATGATCTTATTTAACAAATGATTTGTTGTTTTTGCTATAAACACAAAAAACTGTCAGATTCTGGTGTGGGAAATTTGTTAAATTAATAAATTGATAAATTTGCCAATATGTCTTCTTTCTTCAGAGTTAGATCATCCAATCCAGTAAACGACACCAAACAAGAGTCAATAGTATAATAAGCTTTTTGGCATTGGCAGAGGAGATTTGGCAGTTTTTTTCACATGCTCAACTCTGTTGCTCATCCCACAAAAGCATTTTCCTTAGAAATGTGGCACCATTTAAAAGGGAAATAAACAGGCTTTCCAACAGTATAAGATTTTTTTTGTCAAGAAGCATTGTTATAACAAAGAAATAATCAAACAAACACAAATTTCCTTAATTTTTGTGTTAACTATATTTGGAGATATTGCCATTTGCTTACTCTGTGCTGTGTTCTTCTTCTCCCCTTCTTGTGCTTGGTTTGAGAACACTTCAGCCATCATGTGAAAGGTAATATTAGGGAACACTTCCATAGTTGTTTCCTGATTGAGGCACAGAGAGGTAACAGTTTTTATCTCAGGGTGTTGCCAGTCAGCTGACACTGTTAAATTTGTTGGTCTTCTTTTTTTTTTTGGTTGTTATGATTAGACGTGATCCCTAACTGTTCTTCATGTGGTTAGTTCTGCCGAGCTACTGGACGGGATGATTCGATTAGACATCAAGACTTTGGGCTTAACACTCTTCCTAGCTTCACACAGAGACCTCAGTTGTCATTACAGTTCTGGAGCTGCTGCTTAAATTAAGTTGGAACCTCAAGAGTCCTGTGAGTCTATATCTCCCCTTTGGCCTGAGCTTAATTAAGTTACTCAGTTGGGGGAGTCCTGATCGGTCGCGCTTCCCCCGAGTCAAGTTTGCATGACATCTTTGCAGTTAGTTAATAGATGTATAGCCTGGATTGAAGCAGTTACTGAGGAAATTTATGCTGAGAGCAGCTGGGAAATATGACTGCCAGGTTATTCAACACTGAAACTACAGAAAATGCCAAATGACTTGAAAATATGCACTTTCATTAATTCTACATGTGTCAGCAGGCCTCCCCGGTGATTTCGCGATACTTTCACAGATGTTGCTGTCATCATATAAACTTTTCCACACTCATCAGCTTTGAGTCTAAGCCCTGAATGTCAAACTAAACTGCTGTTTCAGTAATACTCTCGTCCCTAAAGAGCTGGTTGGCTTAGTTGGAAATGGTTGGAAATGGTACTGTGCAATTATCCCTGCAGTCTGTGTGGGATACCTCGTTCACAGGGACTGACTGAGATTTTTGAATTTGGGTTTATTATGAGTGTTAGAAAGATTTTGATCCTCTTGATTGTTCTTTTTATGTTTGGAGCTGTGTGTTGGAGTGTGTCTGAGACCCCCTCAGCCTGCAGGTTAGGTTGCCACGTTAGTGTTTTTACTTTTAGAGATGAACATTTCCGGCTTTTACCACGTTGACTGTCTTTTACAAATCCTTTTTTTTTTTTTTTTTTCCTCTCTCCTCCAGGTTACAACCGGCTGGGAGATGCATACTCGGACTCCGGCCACAGTGAGATCTCCTCTCGCTCCAGCCTCGTCAGTAACTCCTCTTTCGACATGGCCCAGGATGAGAGGAGACTCCGACACTCTGGAGGAGTTGGGGAAGCACACATCGGGGGGGCGCGGCTGGAACGAAGAGCTGCCACTGACCCTGACCAGTACAGCCTCGGGTAGGGACACTCTGAACTTCTTGGTTTGGTGTTTTCTTATGATCAATTCAATTTTGGTGACCATTAAGCTTTGTTTTTATTGTATCCCAGGTCATATTCATCGATGCAGGACTGTCGGGGGATTTACACCGGCTGCCCCACAGTCCTCTCCTCTCCAAGCTCGGAGGAGCTGACTCAGGATCAGGGCGATCGGGTTTCCCTGGATGCTGCAGACAGTGGCCGCGGCTCTTGGACCTCCTGCTCCTCTGGCTCCCATGACAACATCCAGACCATGCAGCAGGGACGCAGCTGGGAGACTCTGGCCTTCGGTGGAGGCGGAGGTACCATCGGCGGCCTCCCCCCTGGCGGACCAGAGACCTTACTAGTGGGTCCCGCTGCACTGTGGGCAGCTCAAGCCAGGGGGAGCTGGGCGTCCGCCAGTTCCTCCTCATCCTCAGCCGCGTACTGGGGGGAGGACTCTGAGGGAGACACTGGCACCATTAAGAGGAGAGGAGGGAAGGACGTCAACGCCGACCCAGAAACAAGTAGCATCACATCCACCGGGTCAGAGGAGGCCAAGCAGCTCAGCAGGCCCTCCCCATCACCCATCACAGCTGGGGGTAAAGGCCTCATTTGTGAGTGATGAACTTCACAGTGTTGCTACTTTAAACCATCATTGGTCAACTTCTAACAGCAAACTTTGTTAGTTGTTCTTGTGTAGCGATGGATAAAACACATAACATTGTAATAATTAGTGAGGAGCTTAACTTTGGACAGAACCAGGCTGGATGTTCCTGTTTCCAGACTTTGTGCCATTGTAACCTGCTGGCTGCAGCCTAAAATTGAACACACCAACTGGAGTTTGAGACAAAGAAAATTCCCAAAATGTTGAACTATTCCATAATTTTATGCGATAAAGTGATTAAAAAGTGATGCTATTGTGGCCTGGTACCGCATGACAGAAAAGTAGTCAATTAAAGTGTATGTCTTTGCTATTTGGTAACCATGGGAACTGGGATTAAGACCCAATTTAGGAAGAAAGTCCTATAGATTAGGATTTCCGAAATCAGTGTTCCTATTTTAAATTGAGATAGTGCCCAGCTGGCACGTAGAAAATTTCTCAGCCTCCACTAATACAGTTTAACTGAGGTGGCTCTTCATTACAAACTCCTACAAGGTGATCTCTAACACGTCTGCCTAAAGTAGAACTTCTGATGATGCTTTTGCTCCATGTTTCAGTTTGTTTCAGTGAGTTGAGATGAGAAGCGTAGAATCAGTTGGTAGACAGACAATAAAACTGATGAGCAATGTTGGATTGACTATTTAGGATAATTTCATACTGCTTCTGCAGTATGAAATCTTGAAAAATCCCATTTGAATTTCCTCGAATCTTAATTTGAGATTTAATTTTTCATCTTTTTTTCCTTACTTTCAAGGAAGGCAAACAACTTGACAGTTAGAAACCAGCGGAGTGATATTATTCTAAAAGATTTTCCATGTTTTTAATCATCTTCATTTCGTTTGCGTCCTTTCAGCGCGGAAAGAAAGCCGTTACCGTGAGCCTCCCCCGACTCCGCCCGGCTACACCGCCCTGTCCATCTCCGACCTCGGCGAAGGGAACCACCCAGCCCCGTCTGTTCCTACGTCTGCAACAACCCACACAGGCCGCCGGCCTCCAGACTACACCACAGCCCTGCAGCGCTCACGCATGGTCACCCAGTCGCCGGACTCCCACCAGGCCCACCAGGGAGCCAAACAGCGGGCGGGTGGCCTCCACCGCACGCGCTCACCAGCTGACGACCATGAGGCTGAGGAGGAAGAGGAGGGTGAGTCCATGTCTTCCAAACTAATGGCTCTGAGGAAGGCAAAGCCTGTGGCACAGCATACAGCAGAGACTCCCAGACCATGACAGTGTGTGTTCGGGGGTTAAGAGGCAGGGCCCCTGTCCCCAAGGCAGGTAAAAACCAATTTATCAGGTCGACCCCTCCCACCCCCCCCCCCCTTCCACTCCAATGAACCTGCATGTGAACAGGAACACCTAGACTGAGACCATTCCTTTACACAACTTTCCACATAGCCAGTAGGATTGGTCCCTCTCCAAATCACAGTTCTCAACACAAAAAAACCCCTGGAATTCAGTCATTCAGTATTTATGACCTGGGAGTTGTTGATTTGGAGCGGGACCCTCACCTTTAACCCACAATTTGTCATCATGCATGAGTCATAGTGATCGGACCAGACACTCACCACCACACATTCTGCTTCTCTCTCTGTCGTCTCACGCTGCGCTGAATAGCATCCATCAGCCGGCGCAGCCTCGTCAGGCTCCTCTCACTCATGCAGTCAGACTCGCACCTCCATTCTCCTGCACCGGCACGCGGGCCCACCACACAGCCACGCATCACTGCAGCAGAACTCTGTCCTGCACAGTTGTCGAGAGTTTTTTCAAAATAAGAATTATTTAATATTTATATTGCACTTTTCAAAATCACACTACAAAGTGTTTTTAGAGACGCTGCAGGTAATAAAAACCAAGAACCAGCGAATATTACAAAAAATGTCAACAGTTAAAGAAAAGCCAGTTGTCAAAAGTGAGTTTTAAGAAGAGATTCAAAAGAGGATATCAAGCTTAAAATCATTTCTAAGGTCGCTCCAGGGTTCGGTTCAACGGGACTAAACAAGGCTGGTGTAAACGCGACCTAAATCTCACAGGTAGCCGCTGAAGGCCAGCAAGGACTGGTGTAATGTGCTCACTTCTCTTATTGGCTGTTAAAAGCCTGGCAGCAGCATTTTGAATCAGCTGGAGCCTGTGCAAGTTTTGCTCACTGATAGGAGAATAAAGTGGGGTTTTTTGTTTTGTTTTTTTAAGTAGCCTGGTTCCAATTAAGGGGTGTCACAATTGTCTAAATCCTCAATTTGATTTGCCATTATTAGACTACAGTCTTGACTAGAGACGCATAGTTTTATGACTCGATAACTGGTTTACGTTTTTAATTATTCTAAAAGACGAGCTACATTTATCAAATTTAAATGATTCGTTTTACAATTTAATGTACCAGCTTGTTCCATTTGTTAGTTGGGAACAAACTGTAACCAAAAAAAGAGAAGTAAGAGAGGAGAAGGTACCTGCCAGCTGGTAACTGCTTCACATCAAATAACAGATTACTGACGGCTCAGCCTCTCCCCTTCTTACCCTCCTTCCTCGCCTGGGGAGGAGCGCCCTGTTGGGGTCGTTGTGTGTGACCCCCCTCAGTGGGCTCATCGTCAACATGAATCACCGGGACTGCACAATATTTCCACACCAGTAAATTCAAAGTAGCAGGGAAACAGCTGCAGGTTAAAGGTAACTTGCTGCTGCCTGTATGTGCTGTGTCATCTGTGAGAGGTTTTTTAACTCTTAGCTCGCCTGCAGGACATGATCCAGTTGTTGGGGCTCACTGATTCCCTCTTTGATTTCGATCATGGCGTCATTTCAGTCGATTTCTGATTTACAACGGCGATTTGTGACATCTCTATTCCTTACTTATGAACACTACTTTTAACACTAGATTGTTTTGCAAATTTGACATCATTTTAACAGCGCGTACGGTGAAATTTGTGTGACAGTGTTAAAAGGTCTCTGGCAACATTCAGCCTGCGACTGAACGTAAACCACAGGCACAAAATATCTGTCATCCCCTGAGCTGCAAAGCCGCTGTTTGAAACGCACAAAAACTTTGCCAGCAGCTGCTCTCAGATTTCCAGTCCAGCTCCTTGATAATAAATGTTCCAATGCACATCGAGTTAAGGCTCAAATTTATTAGGAAAGGTGTCTTTACAAGCAATTTCTGGCCTCCGTCATCTCCTACACAATCTTTCAAATGTTTTCATTTTTCTTTATTGTAGTTTCTATACAGGTGCGTTTAAGCACCTGCAATGTGATGCTTGAAAAACGACGTCATTGTCTGGGAACACGTTTGTAGTCCTGTTTTCTCTCTTCACAGATGACGAACAGGTGTCGGCGGTCTGAAGGACGACGGTGGACGTCCTTTTCGCAGTAACTTGAAGTCCTCTTAGTTTGGGATGGGCGGGTTTAAAGAGACTAACAGAGAAACAGAACCAATGGACTCATCATCAGTTATGTAGGTGCCTGCGTCCTCAGCTTGGCTCTCCCTCCTCTTCCCTCCCTCCCCTGCCTTAACGCATCATTGGGGGTTGAATGACCCTGCATGCAAAAAAAAAAAAAAAAAAGAAATACTGTGAAGAAGAGATGGAGGTCAAAGACGATGACAAAACGCCTGGCACTTTGGGGGGCGGGGGGAAAAGACTACAGAAAGCTAAGGGGCGCCGACCTTCTCACATACTCACAAGAAATCCACATCGATGTTACTGTGAGAAACAGGAGCGGCTTCTTCAGAGCCAGAACCCCCCCCCAGAACCTCGGTAACCCGCCTCTTAACACCGTCACGACGTGTTGAGCTTCATCCGCACTTTCTCATTTTTGTACTTTCAACAAACAAAAACAAAAAAAACAGACGGTCGAAGACAGAGAAGCAACACTTTACTTGACTCTAAAATTTCCCTCTCGATTTGTTTTTGTTTTCTTTTTCTGATTGCACTCTGGGGGCGTGAACGCGAAGCCGAGTGAGCCCGTCTCTCTGCCCGGGAATGAAACGACCCATCTGTTGCTGAGTGTTTGAACTTTAAATCCAGTATTATCTCATGTTTCACATGTGAGAGTTTATCAAGTGTTGGTTCAAAGTTGAAGCTAGGAGGAGAGGCCAGTAGGGAGAACCCACATGCACAGTGCGCACACACAAACACACGAATCAGAAAGCATAGCACTTTTCAGCACAATCCTACACGTAGCAGAGATTATGGGCTGGACACCAGGGTTTGAGTGAACCGTATCTTTGCTGTCATCCCACCCCAGAGCTCGTCCGGTCTTGTCAAAAGTCTCTGGCCAGTGTCTCTAGACGGTGTAATGTTGTGTAACTGGGCTGCAGGTGACGTCCAGAAAGCACAGAGCTGTTTGAGAACTGAGCGTTGGACTCCATCGTGCTGGTGTATCCCGAGTTACACGAGGTAACGAAATCACCAAGTGCAGCTGCAGTAGGGAAAATCCTGGAGGTTCGCCTTTTTGGCCCAGATAATGCCAGACGGAGCTGCTGATGGCAGGAACTCTTGTAATCACACGGGAATTTATGAACCTACGTACAAACTGTGAGCAGTAAGCCAGCGGTTGCTTACCAAGGGATAATCATCAGCATATTTCCGAAGCTGCCAATGTGTAAAATGCGAGCGCACCCCCCTGACTGTCTGCTTTCATGAATGATCTTGTACAGAGTCTTATGATACCCGCATCACCCTCCAACAAAATGGAAGCATCCACAAATCCAGATTTGGCCTCTTTTACCACCTGAACCTACGCCACATTTTGTGAATGTCCAAAGCGCCTTACGATGCCATGACTGCGTACATTGCTTTGCATGGTTGTTCCCATCACAGATCCCCTTGCTTCAAGCGCAGCCTTGAATCAAGCAATAGCGGAGTGAGATGCCTTATTCACGCGACTTTCCCAGACTCTTGTTTCTCAATGTATCAAGACTCAGTACAAGATGAAGCCGAGCATTTTCCATTTAGTTCTCACGTGGCTTGAGGCGGCGTCAGCAGACCTGCCGTGGCCATTCCATGTTACTGTTACACTCTGCTGTCGCGTGAATAGATTCACCCTCGTTACAGCTCAGCAGATGCTGTGTGTATATCGCTAACTAACGCCTGCATCGAGTTTCTCACCAAATCTTCTCATCATGGAAGTGACTGACTTTTTTTTTTTTTTTGGACTCCATGGGGAAGTTAACATGAAGAAAAAAAATGTTTCAAGGCTGCCAATCAGAACAATTAAAAAAATTGAATTGCGAAAAGGAACTCTTTTTTTTTTTTTTTTTTTTTCCTTTTCTTCTGTCACTGAGTCGCACTGATCACATTGATCAGTCTTGGAAACTACAGACTGATTAAAAAAAAAAACAAAACTGAATGAGTGCAGTGTTTTCCACAGTGTTCTGTGACTACACACGAATAATTTCCTGGGTTTCTTTTGTTTTATCGTACTTTTTGTAATGGCTGCGGATAGATTGTTAATAATTTGTTTGTAATACAGTGGTGACATGCATCATTCACTTTCATTCAACTCTGAAGTAATGTGCATATTTAGCAAGCTGAGTCCTATTTCGAAAAACAAAAAGTTGCACAAAAATGTACAAGCGTAAAGATAAGTGTAGTAGGTAGAACTGCTACTCCGTTTGATGTGTGATGTCAGTGAGAAATGTACATTTAGCTGGTGATGACCTTTTTTCTTCATTCTTTCTTGTACTACTTTGGCCTGTATGTCTTTTAAAAAGACAATTGGTGGAGTATGTATCGTTTGTTTTTGTATTTTTAATACAATAATTGTAAATATTGGTTATATTTTTGTTCAAATGTACTATGTTTATGCCTCAACATCCAGTTTATAAGAAGCTGGGAATCAATAAATACTGCATAAAGAATCAACACCTAGGTTTAAATGCACTTATTCATTTCTTCTGCATTTTTGATGTTTTTGTTTTCCAGTTCATTTATTTTCCTCAGTTGACTTTTAGTTGATTTTTTTTTTTTTTCCCCCGGATTACCGTTTAGTGTTTGCACAAGTCATGGAAGCAACTTGAAAAGTGTAACTCTCATACTTTTCTATCTGACCGAGGTGTGTCAGAATTAATAAAAAGGTTATTGAAGTCTTCCCTCGCTTTTATTTACTTGTTTTATATTGTCTTGTCATCCAGAGCTCTGAGAGCAGGGCAAGTCCCAAATCAAATTTTTAAAAGTTTATTTCAATTGTTATATGTTTCTTACATTACATTTTTATCAAAAAAAACA
>KV751331.1:3719931-3747346 GCA_001698575.1 Mola mola | reverse complement strand
TACTACACAGACTATTATTACACCATTAGTGCTTTGTATAAAGTCTACCACAAGAGTGCGCTGTTTCTCTCTGAACAACATACTAGACACTAGTGTGTCTCAAAAAATTAGATTTTCATTATTTAGTCAGTTATTTCAATCAAGTTTAATTTGTATAGCCCAAAATCACCAATACCAATTTGCATCTCAGGGGTTTATAATCTCTACATAACAACACCTTCTACCCTTAGACCCTAGACTCGAGTGAGGAAAACTCCAAAAACCCTGGACAGGGAAAAAAAAGAAACCTCAGGGAGAACCACAGTTACGGTCTATGGATATGAAAACATGAGAACTGAGTCCAGAAGCAATTTATTAAAAAGCAGAGTCCAGGAACCAGACTGTGATTCCGGGCCACTCTGTCTTTTGATGGGTAGGATCGGTGAAGTTGATCCTGATCCCAGACACAAGGTCACATCTCCACCGGATAGCAGGTCGCTAGCAGAGCCGTCACGCCCACATCACCAGGTGGCTGAGGGACTCTGGGGAGAAACTCCCTGAGGTGAGGTTAGTAACACAAATACTGGGACGTGACAAAGTAGAGAGTAGAAGAAGTACGGAAAGAGCGAGGTAGAGAAATAGAGGAGCCCAGTGTATCATGGGAAATCCCCCAGCAGTCTAGACCTATAGCAGCATAACTATGGGCCGGCCTGTGCCAGGTCTAACTACAAGATTTATCAAAAAGGAAGGTTTTAATCTACTCTATTAAACACAGAGAGGGTGTCTGCCCCACGGACTTTAAGTGTAAGCTGCTTCCAGCATGAAGTGCCTGGTAGCTGAAGGCTCTGCCTCCCAGATTACTTTTAGAGATCCTAGGAACTACCAGTAAGCTTGCTTTTTGGGAGCGCAGCGTTTTAATTGGGTGATAAGGCACTATAAGTTCTTTAAGATACAAATCTGCCTGACCATTAAGAGTTTTGTAGATGAGGAGGAGAACTTTGAACTCTTCTGGATTTCACTGGAAGCCAATAGAGAAGCTAGAACAGGAGAGATATGATCTATTTTTGCTGTTCCAGTGAGTACAGGAGCAGCAGTGTTTTGAGTCAGCTGGAGGGTCTTCAGTGACTTGGTAGTACAGCCTGAAAATTGGGAGTTACAGTAGTCAAGCCTGGAAGTGACAAAGACATGGATCAATTTTTCCACATCATTTTGAGACAGAAAGTATCTGATTTTTGCATTGTTCCGTAAATGAAAAAAGGCAGATCTAGAGATTTGTTTTATGTGAGAGTCAAAGGACAGATCCTGATCAAAAACAACTCCCAGCTTTAAAGACAGGCTTATAGTTTAGCTAGTCTGCTGGTTTTGTTAGGTTTGAAGGATAAATATAGCTGGGTGTCATCTGCATAGCAGTGAAAATTAATATCATGTTTTCTGATAATGTTGCCTAGAGGAAACTTATAAAAAATGAAAAGAATTGGCCCTAATACTGATCCTTATGGATCTCCATAGCTAACTTTGGTCTACATAGAAGATACATTGTTAACATGTACAAATTGAGTTCTGTCAGATAAATAAGACTTAAATCAATTTATTGCCGCTCCCTTAATGCCAATTAAGTTCTAATCTCTCTATTAGGCTCTGATGGTCGATGGCGTCAAACGTCTGAAGCATTTAAAAGCAATTAAAATGTTGAATTAAAAGTTTGTAACTTTGATGAGTGCAGACTGTCCTATGATGCTTTCAAAAGCCCGACTGGAAAACTTCAAATATGTTATTAGCCTGTAGAAAATCACCCAACTGATTTGTTCCCACTTTCTGTAGGATTTTAGACATAAAGGGAAGGTAAGTTATTGGTCTGTAGTTTGCCAGAACCTCAGGATCAAGTGTTGGCTTCTTAAGAAGATGCTTAATTACAGCTACTTTGAAGGGCTATTTAAAACAGAAAATGAATATTTGATATTTGTTATTTTTAAAAATTTTGCTAATTATGGCCTATAGGAAAAAAAATTAATGAAAAATAAAAATCTCAAAACATCTGATTATTTTACTGTAACTATGATCTACAATCATCAAAATTATAACAAAAAGGCTTGAAATATTCACGTACATGATTACTATATCTGGAAAAAACCTAACTTTTCCCCCCATATTCTTCCTTTTAAGATGCGCTAATGTATCTGATGCAGTTCATTTTGAAATGTTCTCATTAGCGCGTATGCAGATGCCGCTTCAAAATAATGACTGCTTTTCTTTTCTTCTTTTGTTTTTAAATTTAACATAGGAAATAAGTTTATTAATAAGGAAACACTTGCCAAAATGGTTAAAGATTCTCATTAATTGTTGATGCCTCTGTTATCAGAATGGCATTGTGACTGGCTTTTTGGCGATGGTACACATCATGTCACAGCTCGACATGTTGTGTGAATAATTAAAGCTGGATGGTCCTCGTTCCCCTCATCACCGACCTTAAGGGCCCCAATTTGTCAGACTCGCCCAAAAAATAACACGCACTCCAACTGTGAGACACGAGGAGCTGCCATCAAAAATTCGTACACAAACTCTCAGCGTAGTGAATAAAAAGTTTATCCTTCCATTTCTGTTCCTATCTGGGAGATTTATAGCAGTTCAGAAAAAATGCAGAAAAATTGCTTAGCATTTTAACAACAGCTGTGAGAATGCTGACGGCGCCCCCTGCATTTTAATGTGTTTCATTGGTTTGTACACCTTTTAGAAAGGGAGGGTAAAACTGTTTAGCTGGTGTTTAACCAGATCCCCTTTTCTTGCTGATTCATGCCTTCAAAGATCTTGTGCTGTGCTGTAGAACTTCCAGAAGAAACAGAACAGCAGTTGCTTGTGTGTTTGTCTCCTCTTGGAGAGAGACAACAGAGAAATGTTCCCAGCTTTCGTTTTTAATAAGATCGGCTCTGAATTTAATAAAACTGGACAGTTAAAAGACACTTTCATGGACACATTACATAATAATGATGATTAAAAAAATCTGCAGAATTGGGCTACCACCATCCAGGGCCGCCCATAAGCTTCTGAATGCTCAACCCACAAGGGGGGGCCAAGAAGGCCACCCTAAAAACAGCCTCTCCAGAAAATGGCCCGAGTTGTGTTGTTTACAAACCAAAAACAAACAAGGAAAAAGCATCAGCATTATTAGTCCCATCCTCAAGCAAAAACAGCATCATATTCGAAGATAAACTAACAAAATAAAAGTAATGTTCCCATGTGAGTAAAGAAAAGAAAAACAGTGACAACAACAGCAAGCAAGAGTGACAATAACATATCTGTAAATAAAATGGCCTATATTTTTTTCTCCCCTCCTAATTTCCTCCCCAGAACAAACGGAGGTTCTGCCGCAATGCTGACAAATCATCTTTTCATTGTGCTGATGTATGTGAAGTAAAAAAGAAAAAAAGAAGCATGCTGACTGGAAACCGCCTGCATTAAAGAGATCACTGTGACACAAGGATGGATGTGGAGAGGAAACAAGAAAGAATTACCCCCCCAAGCAACCCGCTGCATGAAATTAGAGAGGAAACGCTGCTGGAATCAGCGTCCGACAGCAGATCCACCCCCTGACTGCAGCTCGTGTTTGGCTCTGCGACTGTGCCGCGTCCTCGGCGCCATCAGGGGGCGCTCTTCACTGCGAAATGCCTCCACGTGGACCTGTCCAGCCTTTCCCTGGGCAGTGGGCCTTATCAAGCGGCAGCAGGCGGACGGCGGTCCTCTGCAGATAGCCGGCTGCCTGTGTACGTGAAGCCCGCGCTCAAAGTCGTCGACCGCGTTTGGTCGAGGCACCCAATGGGATGTCTGGATTTCAGTCATGGTAAATTGGATGAGGTCAGCGGATGCTCGTGTGTCCGGACTTCATGGGGCTCCACAGGCCCGGGCAGGCAATTTAGTTGAACGCTGTCAAAAGAACTGCGAGGAGAGAAAAGATTAATAAAGATCTACACAGCTCCTCTGAGCAGGTGCTTTCCTGTGCGATTTCCCGTGGAAGGTTCAGCACTGAGAAGGGAAATGGGGAAAGAATTGAGAAGAATGTGCCGCATTCATCGTGGTTCAGAAAGGGGAAAGTGCTGTTTTACCCCCAAGCAGCCTGTGACTGAATATCAGCAACGAGGGTTTTTGTTTTTTTTGTTTGTTTTTTAATGACCGTGCTGCGGATGCATTATTACATTCAGTGAGTCTTACACATATTTCATATCTAGTTGGAAACAACCTCTGTTACCGTCTCTGAAATGTCTCAGATGTCACACAGTGCAGCACATGACATATCTAATTTTTCTTCACGCAGTGCAGATTCATTCCTCCAGCGTTTCCAAGAGGCGGCTGCCACCGTAAAAAGAAAAAGCTCCATCAATTCATTCTGATATCTTATGGCACTTTAAAGAAAATCTGTGATACAGACCAACACAACAGCTGCACTTTTCCAGATAAGCAACTGCAAAGAGGCGTCTGCCTCTGTTATGATGTCGCATCGCGAGAGAGGAACAGCTCCGTTGTGTTCTGGTCCCTCGACTCTCTCGAGTCCCCGCTGTGGCAGATCTGCAGATAGAGACGCCTGCTTTTGACCGAGCACCTCTAAATGTGCAGAGATGAGACGAGGGAGTCGCCCCATAAACAAGCAACCACGGAGACAGTAGCAGGACTCGGACTCAGTCTTCTCTCCCTGCTTTTGCCCACATTTTAGCTCTTGTTGTTCTCCGGCTTCTGCCATTGCAGAGCACTTTGCTCAGCTCCTGCGGTTTTTAAGTGCACTCTATAAACAAGCTTGATTTGACATAAAGAAAGTGGCGCCCCACGTGGCCTGCGAGAAGGGCCTCGCTCCGCCTCGTGCAGTAATGACTCCCCTTGTTCTTCACGGCGCTTGCAGGAATGTCGCAGAGGCGGGAAAACATCTGTGCGTCTGCTGGTGGGTGAATGGAGATCCGAGATCATGACAGGATGGAGAATATCCTCTTGGCTGGAGTAGAGCCACGTCGTCACGGTTACTCTCAGCGGCGTGCACTGTGCGTTCCACATCAACACAAAAGCTTTACACGAAGCAAAAGAAAAAGAAAAAAGGAAGGCTGGAGACATATTTTGTGATTGAAGACGTGTAGGAGGCGTGAAACGCAATGAGTGACTCACTCCCTCGTGCTTTTCCTCATGCTGCGTTCTGCTCCGTCTTTGCCGCCCCTGAAGGATCCAGTTCGATCGCCATCCACGTCGTAAACGTAGCTACGAGCGATGCTTTGAATTCGAATGGTTCTTTCGAAGACAAACCCTGACGCACAATAAGCTAGTTACTGCTTCAACAGGCTACAATGGGCTAATTTAAAGGTCGTGACCTGCTGAGGAGTGATATTTCATGCCAAAACAACAGAGATCTGTAAGGTAATGAGCTATGATTTACTGCAGGCTGCAGCCTACTGAGCCGTGTGATTTTATTCCCCACACTTTAGCATTGTTTGAAATAAAGCAATATTACAATTGTACCGGGGGAGCAATGCTTGAAAATGTCAGAGCTGGAAACTGTTCACAGTATCCAGTTTCTCCACGGGGATCATTAAAGTTCCATTTATCTTTTCTGCAGAGTGCAAGCTGAGACGTTTCTTATTAACGTCCATTATAATCCATAGTGGCATTTGCGTCAGCCGCCCATTTCAAAAGAGAGAACGCGGGAGGTAAAACTCAACAGGTTTCGCCCTGAAGTGTTGCACTTTCTTTTATTATGTGAAAAAAAACCCCAAAACGTGGCAATTTCACATTAATCTGCCGCCAAACTGGGAGGAAATCGAGTCCTAAACAATGTTAGCGTTATGAAAGTAACGACCCTCCAGCAGGCCCGCTGGATACGGAGCACCACAAACTTAAATTACGCGGTGGACGTCGAAGGGTCTGATTAAAAATCGAGTCGGGCCCTCCGCAGCTTCTGCACAGAAGCCTCCAAAATAAGACACTGTTATATTAAGCTTTAGCCGTTTTTTACTCCGTTGGGCTCGACACTTACAACATGTTAATACTTCACTGCTTCTCTTGAGGAGCTGCTCCTCTGCTCTCACCGTGGTTCTTCTGCAGGAGCACAACGGAACAAAGTAACACAAGTTGTGACTAGTTAACCAACAGACTACATGTCACCTGTCACCCAGAACATTTTCTATTTTTTATAGAATAGAAATATATATATATTACTTTCATCTTTCTATAGTGTTTTTGACTGTTTTTATTGCTTCTTTAACAAACTAATTACCCCGATTGGGATCAAGTACTTCCATCACGCCATTCATTTTTAGGGAGCATGGACCCACTGTGAAGTCACCCATTGTTGTGTGGAGAACTGTTTTTAGCCTATTTCTTTACTCAGAAATGACCCCAAGGGTATTCTGATATGACCGGGAACTCTAGAACCACTCCGCGATAGCATCTCATCAATCACAAGCCTTATCTTTAACGCTACCCGCCACATCAGGCTGCACGGAAGAAGAATTTAAACTGAGATCATACAGTTATTGTGAAAGTTTGGTACAGTTGCCTGGGTCACTTTCTCAAAAACTTGCATATCATCAGGCTTCTTTTTAAAACCAGTGCAGTCGCCCCCTGCTGGCCATAAGAACTAAGAATTGCTTTGCAGAATTGCTTTTGCAGAATTATTTTCACACAAAACCGAAAGTAAATAATCATTTATAAGCCATATCAGTCAATTTCCCCCGTGTGGCTGAGTTAGATGCTCGTAAAAAGTCCATATTCGGTGTTCCTCCCTCAGGCTGTATGGCTACATTATCCAGCTGCTGTGACAGCCATCAAAACCACCAGCTGACATTCGCCCCCCTCATGACCCACTAATTGGTTATCAGGCCCAGCTGGGTTTGAGGGCCACAGACGTTTTCCTCTCGCGCCACGTCTGACCCCTGATATCATCTCTACACCGTCTCCGTGCCCCGGCAGGTATCCCACGCAGTCACTCGAGCTGGTCATTATTTGGCCGACGATGAATTTGTCCTGTCACACATCCGGCGTGTTTGTTTTCTCTCTTTCTCCAGCGTCTCCGAGGGTGACCACGTAGTGTAATGTAATGTTCCGGCAACCTATTGCAATAACGAGTTGTTCCATGTCGGGTTTCAGCAAGCTAAGTTTTCCGTGCTTTTGTCACCAAGCGCTTGCTCGTGGAGGATGGTGGGTCTCTGTGAGTTAAAGAGATGGGATCCGGTTTTGGTTTTGTTGCCTTTGTATGAATAAAATGGACCGATTCACAATACAGCCATACGTTTAAAGGCACACGTATAAAGGTAGACTACATCAACTACACTAGCATTACTAGCCCAGTGTAATGCAGATACTGTATGTACCAGCAGGACCGGAGACACGGGTTTGTGCCCAAATGCAGACCCTGCAGAAAAGCACCAATTCAGTTCAGTTGCACGTGATGTATTCAGTAGTAGGCAAACTCCCGGATAAGAGACAAAACCCAGAGCTCAGATCCAAATATACAAACACTGGGGGGGGGAACAAAAAAACACTACAATGAATCCACAAACAGCAGACTTTTTCTTTAAGCAGCCATGTGGCGTGAAGTCACAGGTGAACATGGACGCAGTTATTACAATTAATTAAAGTTCCATTTAGTGTGTCAGGGCCTCTCCTGTGATCCGGTCTGCACGAGAGCAGCACCTGGACTCTGTTAGACCTGAGTGGAGCAGAGCCGACACCACGAGCAGATAAGAGGAACAAGAGAAGCAAGAGGGAGCAGGTGGACATAAACAGTACAAGGAGGGTGGAGACGACAGATGAGGGTCATCACAGAGGAGGAAACGAAGGGAGGAAGCGTAAAACAGGGAATAAACTAGACTAATGAACTAATGAATTAATCACAACACAGTGCATTAAAAACAATGCCGTGACTTCTTCCTGAGAACATTTAAGATTTAATTTGATCATTTATATCTGTATTTGTTTTTTTTCACTTCTATATTTGAATACAACCAACAGTTTCTAGAGTAACTGTAGCTGAATTTCCATGAAACCAAGTCAAGGGGGCAGTAGCTTCTTTTACTTGTCTCGATATTTGTTTGGATTTTGTGGTTACAACTTGTGTTTTTTTTCCCCTCAGATGGAGCAAGACTGAATTTAAACCTGTGACAAGATGAAATGGACATTTAAAGTCACACCTAAATTTCGCGGTTTATATTTCTGCCTGAAGTCTTTCCTTCAGCGCCTTCAGCCTGTTTCCCTGAACACTGTAGTTGGCGTGTGGATGCAGTCAAATTATTACATTTATTTCTGAGACACCTTAAACAAGCAAGTTTCCTCTCAGGGCTTCAGAGACGACGACGCTTACAAATATAGATCAAAACAGGAGCGAATCAAACACAGGGGTGGTGAGGATGGATGTTTTTTTTCTTTCTTTTCCGTGTCAGTTTCATTTAAAGTTTTTGAATTTTGCACATGGGCACCCGGTCCAGGGCGAACATGAGGTCAACTCACAGGTCCGAACTTCGCAGGGCTCTTTCATGTCTGCCGGTGCTTAGAAAGAGAGTTTGGTCCACATCCAGTTCTGCCTGTCACTGGTTCTTAGTACAGCCGGTTATATTCATCTGAGAGTCTTTCTGCACAACTCAGAGCCAACGTTAGTTCTGGTACTATTTCTGTTCCTCTCCATGGACGCCGGAAAGCGCGGCAGCCAGGTTCAATCACGGGCTCATTGTCTGTGTGGTCCTTTGAGGTGGAACGCGGTGGGCTGGGGACAAACAGATGTAGCAGCTAATGAGCAGAATCATAAATCCCTTCACATTGAATCTATTCGACACATATGACTTGATAATTGAAACATGAACCGCTTTTTAAGATATCTCCACTAAATCCTTTGGGGATGCTGCTGTAGTTACCTTCACTTCCAGGACACTAAATACGGCAATCGGGAAATTAGCAAGCGTGCAAAATACTTCTACATGTGACAAGATTTGATGTGAAACAGCTGATAAAATTCTTATCATTCACTGACAAAGAGCAAGTCTGGGTTCAATTTGGCTCCAGCAGCACTGATTGAATCTCTAATGACATTTAAAAGGCTTTGCATGATCAATATTAAAGGTCAGGGGAGTTCAGCTGCAGCTTGAGGTGCACAGTTTGGAGCGGAGGACACATCTCAGACTTTAAACAGTCGATTTCACACTCGCATCAACATATCCAACATATTCTCTTCTGTGGGCTCGTGAGATGAGACGGGTTTGTCCAGAATAGAGTTTGTGTTCACGGGCATGCGCACTAATAAGGAGGGTAAGAATAGCACCTTTCATGGCTTTCTGCAGTCTGACTGGCATTGTCGACCCTCTGTGTGCAGCGCGTTGGTCGGGCAGCGGGGGAGGCAGGCTGGATAAACAAAGCTCTGGACAGCCTGGAGGCAGCAGCAGAGGGGGAGATGAGGACCGAACTGAACTCCATCTCAGGCAACGTCTCCCACCTCCTCTGTGTGGTGGGCTGAGAGCTGCAGACATCTCCTGCCTCTGCTGCAGCATCACCAGGTGAAGAGCACAGTGCTGTAAACGTTGCTCTCTCTTGTAGTAACAGCCGACTCTCACTGAAGGACCTGATCAATCATTTTGTCGGCTGATAGGCGATGTTTGAACACAGGTGCCAACTGATTAACCACCGCGTTTCAAGCAAGCGTTAATGGGAACGTGCTCATTATTTTTTCTTACAAAATATGATGAGAAGATAGATGCAACTATCGTGTTCTACAGCCAATTAGCTTTGTCCTTTGGGACGCGGATATCTCAGCACTTTTGTTTCGTTTGATATGTACAAAACAGCTACTGCTACTTTTTATTTTTCATTTTGTGAACTCATGTAAAGTTTTAACAGATAACAGCTAAACCTTCGCCAGGATATCTGAATGGTCTTCATCAAACAATATCTGAAATGGAAATTTCTTTTTTTTTTTTTAACCTTTTACTGGCTATACATTCTCCTGGAGGTATACTCACACTGGATGTAAACATTGCTTTTGAGACTAAAAAACAAAGAGAAAACTGTGGTTATTTGTGGTTCCAACATTACAAATGATTGCGAACATTTGGAGCCGAGTCAGTTCGATCCAAAACCAGTTTATTTATTATGTACATTCATGTGCATTAATCTGGCTGTATTTTATATACGAGACAAAAAGAATCTGTTCTTCACTTGTACCGGAGTGGAGCAAAACCCAGAGAGAGAAAGTGGGCTTAAACTCTGATTCTGGGACTAAATCTGGGTGTTTGGCTGCTGACGTTTGCCAGCCTGCTGTCTGCAGACATAAGGCTCCACCGTTTCCCCTCAACAAGCTAATTCACTGCTGCTTTTACTAACTAATCAGACTTGGTTTTGAGGGGACATATCGCATTTATGTAACACCTCCAAGTTTTCTGGCTTCTGAGTCCAGGCCACAGCTGGATCCTATTGTTGCCTCGGAAGAGGTGATGCAAAGAAAAAAAAAGAAATAAGATCATTTTTAGGGTCTAATTTTTATTTGTCTGCCTTTTGTCTCGCCGTTATGAATCTCTTCTTTTTTTGTGTGCCGCATTGTTCTAAATTTATATAGTTTTTCATCATTACGATATTTTTTCCCTGTAAAACTCTCTTAAAATAGTTTTGTTAATGATATTTTGTTTGTTCTTTGCTGGTTGACTTTGAAATTGGAACGAGGCCCCAGGAGGAAGAGCAGGGAAATGATTAAATGACACGCGCTGACTGCAGGGTTGGGGATTGGACCGATCCTCGGATCAGACTCTGACCCGCCGCGCCTCCTGAGCCACGGCCGCCTTAGACTGGATGTCTTGGCTCCGTTAATTTGACTTTGCATGCTGTTATGAGGCGGACAAAACTCTTTGCTTTTTGTCGATGTATTCTGAATGATTTCTGTTTGGATGCTGCTGCTCTGTTTTTTTGTGAATATTTGCATTGGTATTAATTAAGCTTAAGCCCATCGTGTTGTGGCTAAGCTCGTTGTTGTCTGCTGAGTGTTTGGCAGGTGCTCTATGATGCCTTCATGTTGTTTGTTTACAGAGAAGAATACTGAATCCAGATTTATGAGTTTTATTAACATAATTGACTTGGCATATTTCCCACTGGGTTCGTCTGGTTCTTTTGAAGGTTCAGTGCAGACTTGTGTCTCTTGCACCGGCTATTACTGCATATTCACCTCTATGATGTATTGCTAGCCTGACCACCTTCATATAATTATATTGCATGTAATATTTGCTTCCAGGAAAACCCGAAAATGCTGTCACACATATCATAGGCAGCCACAATCACACTTTCACCGCACGGTTTATATTCAGCTTATTATTATAGAAAATGTAACTCAAGGCAATGTGACACCTTGCTTTGCTGTTCTGCATATCATAATTGCATCTGAACTGCCAAGCTGCTGTTGGTTTCCTCCTGCTGCCACATTAAATCACTGTAATTGCCATGTTTTGTCATCTGCTTATCATCTAGCGAGCCATTTTAAACCATTAATATTTGCTGTTTTTAATATCAAACTACTAAATAGCTGCTGCATACCTGGTGTGCTGCATCCTGTTGCACGTCAGGTGCATTACTGGGATGATTTACTGGGTAAAACGTGCAACAGGAGAATGTCCAGCTTATGGAGAGACACCAGGCTCTGAACGGGTGTAATGAAGTCAGATTCTATCCAGAATACATTTTATAACAGTTCTATACACTGGTGGGGAACTTTTCATATTTTATGGCTTTCATATCAAAATTCAGGGCCTTGGATAAATCATTTGTGTTTTGTATGACCTTGACCAAATGCATCTTGCAACCCTTTCACCTCTTCACATGGTGCGCAGGTGGCCGACAGGATGTATCAGCAGAAACGTGTGCTGGATGTTACAGGTCCAAACGCCCGTGGATGTGAATGTTCTTTTTTTATTATACTGCATGTGCTATTTTTCCATTATCTTACAATGTGTACTATATCTTAATCACTTACTTTCAGTACTATTACTGCTGCTAATATGTCCCGTGCAATGAAAAGTTAGTAAAAAAAAAACAAAAAAACCCCCAAAAATCCCCATGTGTGGCCATCTAAACATATCCCTTTCCATACAAAAACAACGAAGGTACATCAAGGTGAGCTGACAGCAGCTGAAACACGCTTCAGGAAAGGCAGAACTAGACATGATCAATGGCTCCATGCAAACTCTGTGCTGGACGATCGCCGTAATGCGGGAGCACGACTGCCCGCGTTGCCCATCACCTATCGGAGCTAAAAAGGAAGCTAAACAACCTGCAGCAGCCAGCCAACGGACCCTGGACGTGACATTGATGCCCAGATATCATGGTGAGTAACACAGCGTTTCCAAACAACGGTCCACAGTTTGGAGCCAATTTGAAGATATGTTATTCCATGAATAAAGTGTCTCCTCAAACTTACAATGAGGAGATCAGAGGAAGGAAAACTGAATGACTCACTGTTACCTGCGACTCACATTTACACTCAGTGAGGATTTCAGGCACTCAGTTCATTTTGGCTTAATTTTATCCATTTTCTAGCAGGGGCACCTAAATTGAGCAGTTTACCTCAAAAAACAAGTCACAAGTTGTACAAGTTATGTGCCTCTTCTCTTTGCGGCTGAAGTGAGTGTCATGATGTACCGTCACGGAAAATGCACTTGTTAGTTTTTGCTTTTCTGTCGAAGGGAGCAAAATGTTGCTTTTCTTTATAAAGGAAAGGGAAATTACACACGTGGAACTGCAACAATTTGGAGCCACAATACAAATTGAGCTTTGACAAAAGCATAATTTAACGCATATGTTCCTTCGTGATAACAATACTGAGAGATTACTGTAAATGATGCTTTATTATTCAATGCTCAACACCTCTGTACTTTCTTTTATTTTGTGCTTTGTTGCCGTTTCCTTTCTGTTCCACATGAGGAAAGTTGCTTGTAACGAATGTGCCATTAATTCTCATCTACAGATTTTTTCTTTCATCATATGAAGATGGTGGTGCAAAGAAAAAAATAAAATAAAATGTGGTAGCATTTTTCATTCCTTCAGCCTTGCCGCAGACACTGGAGTCATGCAGAGCTGCTGGCAATCACAGGCTTTTCCACACAGATGCCGTGTGACCTCTCATACAGCAGGGGGGGAAGTGAAAGGCTGATGACAGCATAGCCGTTCCGCTGTCTCTGGAGGGCAGCCAGTCAGCTCCCCGAAACGAGTATTCCTTTACCCTGCCTCGTGTTAATTTCACCAGCTGCCCAACAAATATTTGAGCCGACGTGCACATTCAAATGTTGTCCGCTTGAGTTACCTTGAGCCATTAGCCTTCAACACGGCCGCTTTCACAAAACATTAAGCCATATTCAGAAAACATCACATTCGTTAAAATGTGCTTTGACCGTCATGTAAATGTTTCATGACGCTTGTGCAGAGTCTGACAACGTAAGGCTGTTTACAAGTTCACTGCTAAAAGTGTGAATTTACTGTTAGAATTAAGCGTATTTACAGACCCAAAAAATGAGGACCTCAGATGACCTCAGACTCAGAGTTTAAATCAGCTGAGTCTCCAAAAGCAAAACTTCCAAAAAGTTCTCAGACAAAAATGGTTTGAATACCTTGTGAGCAATCGGACGATCTGAGGGAGGCAAGCTGCCACATTCTAACATTTTCTTTGTGCTCGATGAAAATTTGATTTTAAGAAGCGGACCCATGACATCATACAGAGTTTGGAAGCCAGTCCTGGTCCAATGTTAAATATACTCCATTACAACCAAAAGATACTCAAAAAAAAAAAAAAAAAAAAAAAAAAAAAAAAAAGGCCTTTTCAGGTAAAGTAGGTGACATCATCTGTGCAGAAGTATGAAAAGTATTTGTAAATTCACACACTGGAACTTTCAAAAAGTATAATAATAATAATCATACTTATATGCACATTTTCAGTTGAACTTTATGTACAACTTGAAACATGACGGGATCTGTTATCTGTTCTGTTGAGTTGCGTACTTACTTAGAGATCTGTATTTATTTTCCAAGCTATAGACACATTTCAGTGGGCTACCTGTTGCTATAACTTCATCTTTTGTTGTGATTGACAGACCAGAAATTGCATACTGGGGTGAACCTCCAGTGAGTGCAAGAGGTGAGGAGGTAAGGTACAAATTAATGAAGACATTCTTACATAAATTGCTTCAACTTTTTTGCAGACGTGCTTGAAGTTGTTGAGGGCTGATAAACTATAACTAATAAAGTTACAGCTAAGCTTTACCAAGTTCTAAGCAGAAAGCTCCCTCACAACCCCCTGAACTGTTTTGCCACGATCATTACTAAAAAGAAGTTAAACTTTCTTCCAGTCGTCTCCCCAGTGAGCACGCTCAAAATTAGAAAAATAAAACCAGTGAATTTTAAATAGAGTTCTATTAAGCGATGCAGCAGTGAACGCCCTGCAGCTCTTAGCGTAATGAGGATAAGATTATCAAACATAGCTGAGGAAATATGTTTACGGAGCTGCGGTGTTTTTCAGACACATTTAGCAATCATACAAGGTAACAGTGATTCCTTCTCAGGAATAATTATGCCGGTGCAGCTGGTGTTTATTAGCAAAGTTGAGAATGTTTCAGTTTTCTGTATTACAAGGTCATGTTTCACTCCCTCTGGTAAGACAACAAAGCTGCACAATAATACTAATATCAGGAAGTGGATAAAACAAATTGTTCAGTTAAAATAATGAAACAGATAATCAGCAAATTCTCACATCAGAGAGACAAAGAGGAAGAAAGGGACATTTTTGGCGTTTATACTTGAAAAATCACTGAAACAATAATTCAACTGGAAATCAACCACCGTCATCAATTCATTTGTCAGTATTTTGTTTGGAATTTATCCTTGGACTTGTTGGTCGTCTTAGATTTTTTTCTTTTTTTTCTAGCCTGTAATATTTTCCTTTTCTCCCCAAACTAGAAAAAAGCACCCAGAGAGCGCAGACCCCTGCCAAGGCCAAACAACCCCCTTCCACATGTCAGAAGACCTGATCATAGTCCAGGTTTCTACCTATTAGTTTTTGTTTTGGGGCACTCCTAAACGTGATTTTTAGGTCAAGGTCATTGGTTGCGAAAAAGAGCTCATGAGCGCCACCTGATGTGTGACACATGGTCCGCAGAGTCAGCTCGTTCTGACTATGTGACGGACTCCAGGATTAAGTACACAATGACGTCATTTACACCTCTGTATGTCTGGAGATATGTCCAAAGTTAGAGTTAGAGGAGATGTGTCCAGAAGTTAATCATCTGTAGCCAGATCCAAATGACACCAGTTAGACATCTCTATGTCAATTAATCCAAAAATTATGTCCAAGAAAGGTTTTTTTGACCTTTGACCATCAACATCTAATCAGCTACAGGATGAGCGAAGAAACACCTTTGATGGAACTTTCGCCACAATCCGTAACTAAAATTTGGAGTCATCTTGTAAAAACAGAAAATTGAAAGACTTAATGTTCCCATATGCCTCGTTAATGCATCATTAAATCCACTGAAACGATGATTATGCTTTTGCTCTGGCGTCACTCATTAACAGTCAATAAGAGGCAGCTGTTTGAACAGTCGTGTGAGTCAAACTCCTAATCAAATAATGCAAAGCATCAAAAACAAACAAATTGTGACAGCAATAGAACATGTCTGAGGCTCTCCAGTCACCCTGTGAAATAATGCGGTACGGAGGAATGTTCTGAATGGAGGAAGCAGAGCGTTGAACGCGCTAAATCGTGCACAGACGACCTTGGCTGGATCAGGGACAGTTTTGTTTTTCAGACTGATGATTTAAACATTTGGCGTGTGATGATTTCTCAAACAGAGGGGCAGTTTGTCATCATTGAGCGCAGGGATTTTGTATCTCTGAATGGTGTGGGGCCTTTGAAAGAGCAGAGCTCCTTGACTCTGTCCTCACATTCCGTCCCAATGCTCAGCATGGATATAAAAGACTAAATTACAGTATCAGTGCCTCGGTCAGCCGCTTTTCTACCCCACTGCCCCTTGTCAGAGATGCACTCAGCGGTAATGTTTCTGTAAAATCTCGGAGTGTTTAGTAGGAAACAACTGGACTTCTTATCTTGTTTGAAGACGTTTCGCCTCTCATCCGAAAGGCTTCTTCAGTTCTGAGGTTCAGTGTGGGAAACCCAGGTATTTAACCCCGAGTGGGTAGAGACAATCACCAATCACCAACAACGAGGATGTGTTTTGAAACCAACGGCCTCCTTTGTTGGTGAGACAACCACCAACAAAGAGGACGTGTTATGAGGCTAACAGCCTCTTTGTTGGTGAGACAATCACCAACAAGGAGGACCTGTTTAGAAAACAACAGCCTCGTCTTTCTGTAAAATATTATAAATAGCTCGAAATGAACCCACGCCAACTGGGTTCACTGAGCATTCGTGGATCTTGTTCGAAGAGTAAAAAAACTTGCTGCCTGCCAAGAAAAATGTTTTGGCATAATTGGCGCTCAGGTGTTAAGACCTTTAAAGGTGTTTCATTCATGGCCTTGTAATTACTTCTGGGCTCTAAATAGCTTCATATTTAACAGAACGTCCATGAATTTACGTGTGAATGATCTGCTGAGTGTCATCTCATTGGAAGTCATCTCTTCAGCACCAGTAAGTGTTAAAAGGTAACTGCGTTTTTAAATTTACTCTTCAAGCGTAAATGAAGTGGGATCTGTGGCTGATATGTTTCCTGAGGAAAGAACCTTTGTCAGTGTGATGTCAGTGGCCACCTTTATTATGTTATTTCATTGTTGATTTAACCTGTTGAATTGTTTTCAATCAATTCTTAGTCTTTTATTGAATAAAATATTATAAAATGGTTAAAAACTGCTCCCATTGTTCAAGTATCTTTTTTTGTTCCAAGACATTCAGTAAAGTATGAGGTTAGAACAGTTAGGGTAAACTATCATTTTTAAAAGAATAAATCTACCATTGAAACCAAAACCTAGATTGAAAAAAGAAAGTTTGGCATTGAAGCTCTTCTAATTTTAAAGGCTGTTTCAATTGAACCTTTTCAGCTCCATGACTTGTTTTGGTGCCGGTACTGTACTGTCATCATAATGAAGAACTGGGCTTTGACAAACTGTACAGATCAGTGACATCCTCTGCCCTTAGACCCTCGAACTGGGTGAGGAAAAGCTTAATGAACCCTAAACAGGGAAAATAAGAAACCTCAGGAAGAACCACGGAGGAGGATCCTTCTTCCTCGGATGGACAGATGTGCCATAAATGTCACAAGTACAACAAGAACAACAACACGACAATAACAGATTGGTACGAATGTATCACTTCATTAGTCTATAAATCCAGATGTATGACAAATCTCTTGACCCAGAAGCAGGTCTAGTCTGTTGGTCCAGGAGTTGTTGTAGTCTATGTATCAAGATCTGAGTGTTGCTGACGATGTTAGTGAGTCCAAGAGTATGTGGAATCTATAAATCCAGGGATATGTGAAGTTTAGTGATCCAGACGCAGGTGTAGTCTGTTGGTCTAGAAGTCATTGTAATCCATGGATCCAGATTTGCGCTGGGGAATCCAACCAAGGATCCAGGTCACAGGATCTCTTGTCCTAATGTGGACAGTAGGCATCAGGCAGGACCACAGCAGCAGCTCCCACAGCAACCTAGAAAGACCTGCAGGATGATAAAGCACAAGTAAAGAAGAAATAAAGTTAGTATAAGGATATGGACATTTAGAGGAGCAGAGATGGAGTTTGAGTCGGGGGGGGAATCATGGAGTGTTCCCCCAGCAAACTAAGCCTATAGCAGCATAACTAAGGGCTACAATAGGCCAGCGTTAACTATAAGCTTCATCAAAAAGGAAGGTTTAAGCCTACTCTTAAAATCAGAGAGTGTGTCTGCCTCCCGTACCAAGACTGGAAGATAGTTCCACAGGGGAAGAGATTGATAGCTGAAGGCTCTGCCTCCCATTCTACCTTTGATCCTGGGGATCCCCAGTAACCCTGTATCCTGGGAGCATAAGGTTTTAGTCGGGTGACAGGGTACTATGAGCTCTTTAAGATAGGATGGCCATGAATACCTTTGTAGTCGAGGACAAGGATTTTAAAGTCTATTCTGGATTTAACAGAGAGCCGTTGCAGTGTTGCAGCCTCTGTAGTAGGATGTGATGATCAATAGTGTCAAATGCTGCACTAAGATCTAATAAGACTAGTATAGAGATAAGTCCCTCATCAGACGCAGTGACAAGGTCATTTGTAACTTTTACCAATGCCGTTTCTGTGCTGTGATGCTTTCTAAAACCTGACTGAAACTCTTCAAATAGATTATTATACTGAAGAAAGCCACATAGTTGTTTCGCTACTGCTTCCTCTAGAATCTTTGAAAGAAAGGGGAGGTTGGATATTGGCCTATAGATGGCAAGTACTTCTGGGTCCAGGGCAGTTTTTTTTAGGAGCGGTTTAATTACAGCTACTTTAAATGACTGGGGCACATAACCTGTTACAAGGGATAGATTGATAATATTCAGTAGCGGAGTGCTAACTAAGGGTAAAATGTCTTTGAGCAGCCTAGTGCGCATGGGGTCTAATAGGCAAGTTGGCGGTTTGGATGAAGATATTGTTGTAATTAGCTCATGAAGGTTAATTGGATAAAAGCTCTCTAAACACATCAGGACCAGTAATGGCCTCTATAATTCCTGTTGCTGAACTGGAATCTGTGGAGTGTAGGATATTTTCTCTGATGAGTGTAATTTTGTTATTAAAGACGTTCATAAAATCGATACAGGTGAGGGCTCTAGGAATGCATGGTTCAATAGAATGATGGCTCTCAGTCAGCTTGACCTCAGTGCTGAAAAGAATCCTGGGCTGATTGTTGTTTTCTTCTATTAACGCTGAACAGTCGTCTTTACTTGCACGGCGAAGGACCTCCCTGAAGACTTTGAGGATATTCTGCCAGGCCAGGCGTGACACTGCCAGTTTAGTGGAAGAGACGATATCCACTTTTAAGGTAACTATTGCAGCAATGATTATTTTCAAAAACATTAATTGATAAATAAGTGGAGCTCTATAATGTTTCAAAGTATTGACTTCTTTGAGGCTATAGTAGGAGAACTGCGTGTAAAAGATTCCCTCTGATAACATATTTGAGCCATTTTTCTTATTGATTTCTGCAACCTTAACATCAAACAAGCTATTAGTGGTGTTCAACACATCCGTACAGTACATGTGGCACTATCTGACACAAAGATAAGCCCTTAAACGCAGCAGACGGTATTGACACTCAATTGTCATGTCAGGCAGCATTTATTTATTGCTGTTCTCTGAAGAGGCTGAGGCATTTAAACTTAAACCCTCCAGCGATAGCATGCGATTGTGTTCTATCGTTCTATCTAGTCCCGTGGATTCTGTTGGAAAGACCAACAATCCTGAACGCGATTTGGTAGTTTTCCGAGGTGACCCTGATATTGTTAAAAACACAATTAAGAGCGCAGCGCACTCTGCCTGTGTGGGTGCAGGCATGTGGAAAAAGGCATTTCTAGTCTTTATTGCTGCTGTCGGCTGTGACTATTATGAGGGATGGAAATTACTCAGAAGCCACGAGTGTGTACGGAAAAGAAAAAGCCCATTAGTTCTTATTAAGTGTTTTCTTTGCACTTGCCTCAGTCCAGACCAGCTGACAGCTCCTTGTGGCTACAAAGCTTGGATGTTTCTTTCCAATTTCTTTGTTTTTTTCTGAAAGAAAAGAAAGTAACGGTTCATTAGCAGGGATATCAAGATAAAGCCCTTGAGCAGGTTCCCGTCTTTCTATATTTCTCACTCCAATTAAATAGCTATCATCCGAGCTGAGAGCAGCTTAAGAAATTAAAGAATGAAAATCATCACCTTTAGGTATCGAAAACACATTGTTCTTATCTAACAACGTCATGTAATACCACTTTATTCGATGTAGTAAGCAAAACAAGATAAGATAATACAAGACTGAATGACATCTGGGACAGTAAAAATAACTCTAATATCCTACAACTACAAGTACATACAATTCTAAATATTGTTTATCAGCCTGTTTTATTTTTAGGTTTGATTATTAGTAATTTAAGGATTATCGGTGTTCCTTTTTATTAATTTGTTGGTGAAATTCACGAAGAAAGGGCCACACTGACGTTAATGTGAAGTTGGATTTCATGTCTGTCTAGATGAGGCCGTGGTCTCACTCATGTCCCACCCACAACAATATCTTATTGGTTACATATATGATTGAAAGCTTATCAACAGTGTATAATCTAAATCTACAAAGTGACTTGTGATTTATGTACTTTATCAAATAAATGTAGTTAAAACTACTACATTTGGACCCCAGAATGAGTACTAAAACTTACTAAATTGTATTTAGTACAGTGGTTATTCTCCATAATTCCACATTATAATGTCAAAATAGAATAGATTATTTTAGTGTATACTTAAGCAATACTTCATTGTACCTTGCATATTGCTGCTAACGAATTTGTGTTTCCTCTGAATGATGTTGCTCACATTCTGCTGCAGACGTCTTAATGAGAGACAACACAAATCAATTGGTTGGATGGGATTCATTTTTAAACTCTTCTTAAGGGGGATTGCAGGGCCACTGCAATATGAAGTGTGAGCGGTACCAGGATCCCAGCCAATGTTTTTACAGAGCTACTGGGAAGTGTGATTAAACACCCTGTGAAACAAATGTATTTACACCACCAGAAAAGATGAAACTGGCTGTTTTTCCCATATAACATCTCTGATTATTCATCGATGGACAGTGCTGATAACGGCGTCCTCCTTTTTCACTAAAATCTGTCTTCAATGAGATTATGATAAAGTATCCAATTTGCTTAATGTGATACATTACACGTGCAAAGCAGGATTTTATCAGCATCACAACATAGGGCACAACAGAGACAAATCACACAAGCTTATAACATGGAAAATGCACTTAATATTTGAAATCCACCTGTGTGCGCATAGGATGCAGCAGCAACAACTATAAATCATCAGGGCCACATCTGCAGTGGCCACAGATGCTACTGAGACTTCAATAATTAAATACCGAGCCTTAATTTCTAGAATTTGTGGCAGGAACCATGATGCTGGTAAATCTAATCTAATTAGTACCCATGTAAAATAAGCAAATATCTCTTCTTCTGCTTTAAACACTGTAAAAAAACATCCATTTTTAGAGCAACTCATTTGTTGCCACTGACGTGACGTGATTAAAAATACCGTTGCGTTTCACAAAGCAACAGACTGAAAAGACCACCAGAGACATTTACAGAAGGCTGCGATGGCTTTTAGATGATGTCAACGTGTATCAGTTGTTGATTAATGGAGTTTCAAGCTGTGAATAGATCTGGACTGATGACAGCTATTTGAATTGTGGTATCATACTCGTCTGCTCCATCTGCGCGGCTGCTAAATGAGCAATCAGATCAGTGTCACGCATTGTTTGATGACATTTCAGTTGCACGGGGTTATTAAGTTAAGTGTTTTTGAGCTAATGTGTTTTAATTTGGAAAGAACAGAGTGTGCTGGACTAAAACTTCAAAGTGGCAATAAGTGATCTATAATTTAAAGCCTCTTCTTCTTTTGCTAACCGGGACAACATTGACAAAATGTGTCCTCTGTCTATGTGTTATTTTGGCTTGTGACTGGCACACATTTTAAAGCATCTTTTCAGTTTGCCAGGCACCGGAGAGTTTATTTGGGGGGAAAAAAAAGAATGAAAAAAATCACACCTGGTACAGCAAGAGTAATTGGTATTGATTTCCAGTCTCCTTCAGGCATATTAAAGTCCATTTGTATTCTGCTGCTGCAGCAAATATCAAACATATTGCCTCTTACAATGTCTTCACCTAGAAGTGGCTGCATGTTTGGACCCATTTAAGATTCAGATTATTCGGATCTTTTGAGGTGACTATAGGTGATCAGTGGTGGTGGCAGCCTATAAGAGCTAGCGACGTGAAGTTCACAGCTATTACGCCCTTTTCAGAGAGCATAGAAATGATATATTTTCAAGAATGACCACAGATGTTATTGTGTGGTAAGTATTTGTAGTTTGTTAATGTAGTATTGTTTTGGTAGTGATGCTATTTTTTGTGTTTTTGTTAATGGTAATTAATTAATTCGGGGCGGCTGTAGCTCAGATGGTAGAGCGGTCGTCCACTGATCCCAAGGCTCCTAGTTCGATCCCAGACCCTGCAGTTAACGTGTCAAAGTCTCTTGAGCAAGACACTGAACCCAAATTCCTCCTGATGCTGCACCATCAGTGTATGAGTGTGCGTGTGTGAATACAAAACCTGTTGTTTCATTGTTGAGCGGTCAACAATGACCAGAAAAGCGCTATATAAATACAAGCCATCTACCGTTTACCATTATGTGTTAGCATTGAGCTAACAAAGTGCTAGTTATTCGTACAAGCTCCATTCAGACATCTGTTAATTACTTGATCTTCATCTAAAAATTTTATTTCTGGTCTCAGCTGGAAGTTCTGCTGTGCTTGAACTTCCCACTACAGTAAATGCTCTGGAAAAAAAAGAGCAATTTGTGTGGACGTTACCATACTAAAAGCTTTAAAGACTGAGTAGGGGGCAACCCCAAATGTTTAATTGCTTCTTTTATATAACCAACAGGAACAGTCAAAACCGCTGTTGGCTGTAGCATACAAAATGGCTGCCCGGGGTCGGTTTGTCTTGCTCAGTGATGAGCAGGGCGTCCGCGCCGTGGCCAGTGTGGGTAATTAGCCACTGAGGCAGCAGCCGAAAGTCACGGTCTCCCTCGGAACTGTCATCTGTTGCATGCTGATAACACTGACATGTCCTCTTCTCACGCCACATTCTGCTGCTTGCCAGACAATGCGAGGGGAGCCGAGAGGAATGAAAACCGCCAGGAATGAAAGGACGGCGAGGAAGACAGTGACAGATGAAGAAGGGGTTGACCTTCCGTCATTAGTAAAGCGACCTTCTACAATCGATGAGCGGTGCAATTCAAGGAACGGAGACCCAGCTGACAAAGCTCGGGCTCCTGACAGCGGCAGTTTGAAGAGGCCGGTGGCGTGCTGGGTCTCTAAGCTTTTCTCCATAATCATGATTGAGACTCTTTATGAATATCTCATTTATGCCACTTGCAATTGCTGGAGCACCGAAAATACATTTACTGTCATTTATTCAATGAATACTTTATCAATTACTGTGAGGGTTATTATTACTTTTCATTTCTCAGTTCATACAACAATTACATGACCTAAAAACATTTCTGAATATTTATCTTAGATTTTCATTAATCATCTTCTCCTCGGAACAAATTAATTGTTTACCGAGTATCACAAGAGAGTTGTGCTCTTGAGATAATCGCTGCATGCTTCATCCTTCATTGTGACGCGCTGACACACGTCATGCAAATCGACTTATATCCATAATGGATAACATGAATGATGTTGACGAGTTGCCACGGCTCCAGCCTGGTTAAAGCATGATAATTATGGCATTGGATAGCTCTGACATTCCGGGCATGTTTGTCTCTGCTAAACTGCTGTCACCTGAAGTCATGATTAAGCTTTTGTTGTGTCTGAATTCTTCGCTGGTGCAGTTGAGTTATTGACATCAGCCATGCAGGTTTGCATCGTGAATCAACCTATCACACACAATTTCATTGCGGATGTATTTAATCTGTTGTGGTAAATGCCTGTAATTCACTTTTTAAGACTACTACAACATGAACATACAATCTAAAGAGAAAATGCTGGTCTTTATGTTGGTTTAGATGTTTACTTTAAGAAGAGACAAGCCCGTTTTAGCCAGCTGTGGTGGCCCATAATAAGATAACAATGATTCTTCGCCATGAAGGTCTTTATGTGTCCTATCAGTTTCCAGAATGCAGAACACAGACCTGAAGCTTTTCTTTTTAGCATAGGTTTGTGAAACAATTCCAAAGGTGATTCTATGTTTTTTTTTCAAAAGGCAATTCTGAATTTTTATTAATCCTTAATGATTTTTAAAGTTTTTTTTTTTAAGGTAAGTTTACTTTTAGAGGGACACGTGTGATGAATGGCTGAATAAATAAGTTAGCTTGAGTTTAACTGACAGTCATGATGCTTGACTGCTTTCGGCTTTTGGTTCAAAACGTCTCCTTCATGTTCTTCCATAAGAGAAGAGCATATTTCCAGAACATCAGGGGGTCTGTGAGTGTGAGAGTCAAAGAGAGAGGGGGTATTTTCAGAGGATATGCAGTATAGCAGGTTGATCAAACTGCTGAACTGATATTTAATGCAGCTGGCTGCAGGACATGTGAGTCTGATGTTGCGTGATCCTGTGCGTGGGTGTGATAAGCTGGGAATTAGATGCACTTTTAGAATGCCCCGGAGGATGCCTTCAAGGGATGTCTTCATATGCCGCTGCCTGAGGCTCAGAAAATGCCCGCATGCCCCTGACCAAAGCACCCTCGTATTGACAGCACCTCCTAAAACCTCAGACACAGCTCCCATCTGCGTAATGAGCAACTGATCAATCCATTCGGGCTCCCAAGTATTCTGTTTCGACCTCATTGGGCCTGCCCTGTCATCTGTGGCAAATCAACAGAATATGTCAACAGGAAGCACTTTAATAAGGTCTGAAAATCCAGCAGATCGGAGGCATTACAACAATTCCTATGTTTTATTCTTATTTTCTCAATTCTGCCGGTACTTTGTTTGCTGTTAAAAGTGGTGGCCTTGTCTAGTTGAGATGTGACGTGAGACCAGGGACTTGAATCTATTGACCATAACCCGTCGAGGCAAAGATGTTTTAACATTATGGAAAAAGGGGTGAAAGATCGTGATTTTTATTTTACAAACTCAACGAGTCGACTTTTCTAACTGTTGCTCGAGCCTGGTTACGGAATTGCTCTGCATGCCTCTGACGGATGAGGAGAGAAAGTGTGAAGAAAAGCTAGACAAAAGCGAGCAGGAAAGAATCAGAGAGCAGTCGAAGGACAAAACAAATGGAGTCAGATTAGGGAACCAGACAAAGAGAGGCTGGTGGGCAGGCAGTGTGACGGGGCAGCTGGGAGTTTTTGGATCACGACAGTTCTGACAGGAGCAGAGCACTGTGGGAAGACAGCTGTTGTTCACCACCTGTCGCCGTTCATAAAAAAACCAAACCCTACACTGCACCTTGTGCCCCTCTTTGACTATCTGCACCCGGACAAATGTAACCTACGTTACCCAATTATGCCACTAATTGATGGGAGCAATCTTATTAAAGCCAGGAATCTCTACATGTTGCATGATCAATACATACTGGCAATGTAACAAATCTGTTAACTCGAGGGTGAGTAATGAGATGAGACCACCAGCGTAGGACTTACTTCCAATTTAGACTGTGTCTGCAGCTAATTATTATGTTCATTATTAAATAACAAACCGATCATATTTTCATTAACAGATCTCTTCTGTTCTTTGGTCCGTGTAAAGTCTTTCACAGTTTCACGGTCTCTAGTATGTTTCATTCGTGATCAATTAATTGTTGAAAAGAGTATAACATTTTCTAGCTGACCAAACTAAGGGAAATATTTTCTCATTTTGGCTCGTCGTACTCCTGCCACCCTTAATAACTCATTTCTGTCTACTAATTGTATTGTGGATTTGTGTTTTTTTATGAAAAAAAAATCCCCTGGAGGCCTTACGATCTCTTAGCTGTAATTCTACACTTTTGCTTCATCTAGGTTGTGGGGATTTATGATCTACGTGATCTTCGCACACCCTTCTGCCCTCCACCTGCAGCCAGAGGGAGCCAAAGGTTACCTGTTCCATCATTTAAACTAGTCTACTATACACTGCACACTGGCCAGTTCTGACATGGAAGCATTGCACAATACATGTTTGATCTGGACACGAATGCCCAGGGAAGGAGGAGCTACTTGTGCAAGGTCGCCTACAAGTTGATGCGTCACAATGGTAAATTTCCTTTCTAAAACGTTAAGCCCCGCCCCCGCGAGTTAGCAGGATTGGTTCCTATGGAGACTGTCGTTGGTGGATTGTAGAATGAAGGCAGATAATCTTTAGCCATGACTTTCACAACTCATTTAGGTGGTGATTTTCATCATAAAACGCACCACCCGGACACGTTAATGAGATGAAAGATGGGGTTTTCTTTGGAGGTGGACTTTTCAAATAAATTCAATAAGTACTTGATCATCAGAATGGTTAATTTCCATTTCCATTATAAAATACAGAATTTCTCTGGAAATAAATAAAGGTTCAGAAGCTCAGTTGATCTTCAAACACAGCAATAATTTAAATTTGATACCTTACAATCGTTTCGCTCAACAATTATTCATGTCATCAATTTGAAATAAAATAATTGATTTTTTTTACTCAAATACTAAAATAGACGCTCTCAATATCTGACATAGTTCACCATGTGCTTCCCTCAAGCAGTGTTACAGCGTGTCGGCATTACGGCATTAAAACAACAAATTTTGTATCTACATGAGAGCGCTCCACTTATCAGTGTACATTCAGGAACGTAAGCATGTGATAATACAGTCTGTTATAATACAGAACTAATATAATACAATAAACTATTATCCAAACTGCTCACAGTCTCATTTTTCATCAAAGCTGCATCTGTCTTTTGTGTTTTGTCTAAAATGCGTCCCTGAACCAGACCAAATCAGAGTAAATCTCCATCGTGGAGCCATCAGATTCCAGCCCGTCTCAGATGAGGTCCCCGTGTGGGCAAGACAGAAATATAGTCATTAAACCATGTAACGTGGTAAACGTGGTCCCCGTGCCACAGGGCTCGCATTGCCGTTTTTACAACACCCACACCTCTTTCATCTCTCCTTGTGACCAGTTTGATCCCATCTACGTCCCAATTTACGTATTTACATTTGCACATTGTGAAGGCCACACAACGTCAATGTGATATTATCCTTTTTCGAGAGGAACCGGCCTGCGTTAATGTGCCTCGGCGGGTCGACTAAATTCATGTGAGTTCTGACTAATTTCTCCTTACTGAGCTCTTATGATTGTCGTTGTTCAAAGACGTCAACAGGGAAACAGTTATTTACTGAACGAGGTCAAGTTCAGGACAAATTTGCGAGCGACTCTGTAACGATGTGAAGTAGTCGAAAGGGCAGGAAAGAAACATTTTGTTTTTTCAGACCTTTAAAGCTCTACATGCAGAGAACTTTTACAGGCTTTAGACTGCCAGGTTTATTTACTTATGGTTAAGTTAGACAAAAGCCAAACAATTTGCATACTGCTGTGAGAGATGATATTTCCTTGTTTCTCATTGATTTATACTTTATGTTTTCTTAATTAGAAATGAATGATTACATGCCATGTTAACTTCTTTAATGCCTCCAAGAGCAAATGTATGAGTATAATTAACACTGATGATAAATGTCAACAAATCTGTGCAGAGCAATTTTCGATTAACAAAAAAAAATACAGTGTA
>KV751331.1:3706805-3719684 GCA_001698575.1 Mola mola | reverse complement strand
CTATGAGTGATAGGACAGTTTATTTCCTGCAGTGCTGGAACTGTGTACGCAGACTACCAAAAGAACAAAATGTCAGAATTAATGCAGCCAAGTTGTCAGTGTTGAAACATTAAGTGGGAAGTAAATGATTCTTCTATAGAACTGAGTCATTTTTTAAAGCCAATTCTTTAACATGAGGAATTGCTGTTCTTCTCGGATGAAAAGGCTGAATTGGGCAGTTGGTAGGACAAAAAGTTGGTATCTATCAGTCCATAATTGATGAAAATAATGGAGTTAAATCTGGAAAGAGATACACTGATTACAATCTGACATTTTTTTCTACAGTTGTTGTGAAAGTTTACTGAAGGTCATTGATGTTTTCTTCCTTTGCTCTCACTGAATACTAAATATAGCTCACAATGAGGTGAAGATGTCTCGGAATCAGTACGATCTAGGCAATCCGTCACAACGGCCACTGTTTCAGATCCCCCGCAGACTCAGATTCTACTCAGATCTTGAAATTTGGTCTCTGACTGGCAAATCATGGCAGATGTATAGTCTGCATTACTGTTGAGGCTAAGCTAACACTGAGTTGTCACCGAACAAACGAGCTGTAATGACAGACTGTCATGACTGACCCATTTAATAATCCAGCCGTCATGATGATCAATCCAGTAATTCATTTTGGTGTGTGAGCCTCAACGGGTTCAGTTTTCCTGCTTTACTCATGGTGGCCAACAATGCCCACATTTTCTGCACCATGTTAACCGTCCATATAATGTAACATTGTTTTATCAGTATACGATTAACCTGCAAGTTATTCTGTCACTAAGACAACATTGTCAAAGCAGGAGCTTGTTTTTTTACTGCTGTCCTCTGTTTATTTGCTTCAATGAGAAACAATGTTGACACAAAAACTTGCCACTGAGAAAAGTGTGCTTTCCAATTTTTCTGTGTCTCAGGAGCTTTTTACATGGAAACATATTCAAGAGGGAGTCGCAAACTATTGTGATGTTTTTCCAGTTTCCCTACCCGATAACTGCATAAAATGCAACCACTAATGTAACCTGACAATACGCGTATCCTGTGGCGACGGTGATGTCATGTGTATAACCGGTGCCGAACTGTGACTATCAGGGCTGGGACAGCGGCTCGGCTGAAACTTAGCCAGACACACAAAAGGCACCAAAGACACCAAAAAAAGCAGCATTAGGGCCAGAGATTTGACTCAGACTAACCACAGGCAGCCAAGTAGCTGTTTAAGACAACAGCAAGTGACTGTGGTTTGTAGTTGCAGCATGTTAACATCAGTAGAGGGCAGCAAATACCACACAATGTCAGTAAAATAAATAACGTTCTAACTTCTGCCAACCAAGTCAAAGACGGTTATGTGTTTCGTGGCTTTGGTTTGTTTTTGGGCTGTCAGCAGGACTTCACAAAAGGCCTGTAGACTGATTTAGATAAAATTTTTATCAAAAAAAAAAAATAAATAAATAAAAAAATGCATGTCTTGCCCCAAACTATAACTTTTTAAATTTTGGTGGCCAAAGGTCAAAGGTCAAGGCAACTCAAAAGTCAAAAAGCATGCTTATCTCCGGAAAGACCCGAAGTAGAAAGGTCCAACTGGTGTCATATTGTAGCTGATAGCACTGACTAAATATGATTAACTTTGATTAACTTTTAACGGTCAAAGTTAAAAACACATTTTTGGACCATTTCTTCTGAACTGATGCAGGTTATTTGGCACTGGCTACAGCTGATTAACTTTTTGTGTCATTTTGGAACAAATCCCAGGGTTCATCACATAGCCAGAACCAGCTGGCTGTGCAGTTCATGTGTCACCCATCAGACGGCACCAACGTGTGCTCTTTTTCACACCAATTGACCTTGAACTAAAAATCTAATTTAGAAATACCCAAACAGTAATACCACAGTCTGATAGGGTTAGGGTTAATAAAATAATAAAAAAAAAACCTGGAAAGGTTAGCATGTATTGCTGGGGAGCTGATGTTGTAGGGAATTCAGCTAATTCCATCAATTACGAGAATGACAGACAGCCAATGAAAGAGAGAAGACATCAAATTACCAGAGACAGACATCACATCTCAGTAGCAGGGGAGGAGGAGGGGCTTTGTTTGTATGTTTTTCTTGACAGTCTTCCATGATACAAAATAGCAAACCACATTAACCATTCATGGAAAAGATTTAGACTTTATTCATTTTTAGTATTACAATTCATCTGGATATCTGTCAGCCCTGATAACTCAGTGACATTAACACAGGAATTATCTTCCTTAAAACACCATCAAAGTCAAAACTTTCCTCCCAGACAGTTTTTTTTTGCCTTCAATCTTCCTGTGACACGTCACTATTAGAACACACGCTATCCCTGGGCGGGTGATTGAGAGTGTAAACTCGTTTTTTTATGCACATCAAGATATGCTGCTCCCAGTCAGACTTGGCCTTTTCACTTCTGGACCGAGCCTTTGCTTGCAGACACGTTTATTCAATACTTTTGCCTCTTTGTCATTTTCAGCTTCTGTTCTTGTCTTATTTTCTACAGCATTTCATTCAAGTACTGTGTAAGATTAATTACTGTTAATCACACAGATTAGATTGATAGCTTGCCTTTGGAATCCTAATAAATGGACAAAGAATGTAAGGAATACAAAGTGGCTGACACAGTACAACACGAATGTGCACTTAATTCAAGCTGGTATTTTTATTTTTGTTGAGACTAAGTCAAAAGAATACTTAAGTCAAATCACAAGGTCATTTTAATCTCAATATTTGTGTTGTAATCATACATAAAAATATATATATATGTTATGAAAACTCTGTTAAGCAACCACCCAGAATTCACTTCTTCACAACTTCAAGCAATAGAAATAATGATATACAAACAATAATGTGGCATACAATGAGTTTCTTAAGTCAACAATCAGATTCAGTGCCTTTCATAAGTATTCGTCCCCCTTGAACTTTTCCACATTTTGTTATGTTATCAACTGGAATTCAAACTACTTAAATGGTCTTTTTGCCATTTGATCAACACAAAATGAAGGTGCAAATGACATTTTATTGGGAGAAAATTGCGACTCAATACTTAGTAGAACCACCTCTTGCTGTAATTACAGCTGCAAGTCTTTTGGGGGTATTTCTCTACCAGCTTTGCACATTTAAAGACAGAAATCTTTGCTCATTGCTTTTTGCAAAATAGCTCAAGCTGAATCAGATTGGATGGAGACCGTCTGTGAACAACAATTTCCAGGTCTTGTCACAGATTCTGGATTGGATTTGGGTCTGGGCTTTGACTGGGCCATTATTATACATTAATATGTTTTTGATCTAAACCATTCCACTGTAGCTCTGGCTGCATGTTTCAGGTCGTTGTCCTGCTGGAAGGTGAAGCCCTGCACCAGTCTCAAGTCTTTTGCAGACTGTAACAGGTTTTCGTCGATGAAATTTCCCTGTATTTGGCTTCATCCATCCACCCATCAACTCTGACCATCTTCCCTGTCCCTGCTGAAGAAAAGCACCCCCACGTCATGATGCTGCTACCACCGTGTTTCACGATGGGGTTGGCGTGCTTAGGGTGGTGTGCAGTGTTAAAGTTTCCACCACACGCAGCGTTTTGCATTAAGGCCAAAAGTTTTGCAAAAGTTCAATTTTGTTCTTATCTGACCAGAGCACCTTCTTCCACAAGTTTGCTGTGTCTCCCACATGGCTCGTGGCAAATTGAAACCAGGACTTTTTATTGCTTTCTTTCACCAATGGTTTTCCTCTTGGCACTCTTCCATAAAGGCCAGATTTGTGGAGTGCTCAACTAATAGTTGTCCTGTGGACAGATTCTCCCACCTGAGCTGTGGATCTTTGCAGCTCCTACGGGCCTCTTGGTTGCTTCTCTGATTAACGCTGTCCTTCCCCGGCCTGTCGGTTTAGGTGGACGGCCTTGTCTGGGTAGGTCTGCGGTTTTGCCATACTTTTTCCATTTTCGGATGAAGGATTTAATAATGCTCCTTGAGACTTTCAAAGCTTGGGATATTTTTTTTATGGCAGAACCCTGCTTTATTCTATATATCCCTGCTTAAATTTGTGGTTGCAATGTGACAAAGTGTGGAAAAGTTCAAGGAGGGTGAATACTTATGCAGGGCACTGTAACTGTCCAGTCCAAATGTAGCGCTCCCTATTGGACATAAGTTACATGCTAATATTCTATATTATATTCTAAATTCTATATTTGATTTTTACTCCACCATATCTTAATGTTTATTCACAAATTACTCTTGTATGTACATCGTGTTTCTCCCTCAGTTTTCTCTTTTACACAGGCACACATATCCTATAAGCATCTAAATGCATGCACATCACATCACCTAGCCCACATCTTTCCCTCGCTCAGTGTCTCTCAGGAAGTTTGATAAAGTCTGCCAATTTCTTTTTCTCAACAGCTGATGAGCTGCATGTGGAGGAGGTTCGTTGAAGAACTAAAGATCAGAACATCTCAGGATTTTGCTGCTCATTTTCCTGGCTCGTTCGAAGCCAAGTCCAAAAAGTTTCATAATGTCTCTGTTAAAAATACTGTTCTTATTGGCAGACAAGAGATTTAAGGTTATTTACCTTGACATGTTTCGACTGCCGACTGCTGTGGCTGCTCTCTTTCTCAGAAGGGTCACCTGATGTTATTATCATGCATAAACGATCGGAGAAACAGAAAGCTCTTTCAGTGCACAAAAAAAAAGAACATCAGTAAGACTGTGAAAAAGAAACATGAGGACCTCTCACACGGACAACAAGAAAAAAAGCAGAACAAGAAAACCTTAAGTCAGACATATTGGACCAATCTAGAAGGAATAATCATATCATCGACTGGGAAAAGGCCAAAGCGATCGGATCGGACACCAACAAGAACAACTGTTGGATCAGAGAGGCTATTGGAATTTGGAAATTGGCCCAAATGATAATGAAATGGGACGAGGGGGCATTCATGCTCTTGCACACCTGGGATGTTCTTCTCAAAAGACCACTGGACAGCAGGGGGCATGGTCGACCTGTCAAGTTTGACAGGTTGGCCACACCTCTATGGAACACCTAATAAGACACGTCACAGGAGCATCAACTAGGAAGAAGGATCCCTCCTCTAAGGTTCTTCCTAAAGTTTGTGATTTTCTCTGTTTAGGGTTTTTCACGTGGTTCGTGGGTCTAATGTGTGTCAGGTGTGAGGGTGTCACATCTGTACAGTTTGTGAAAGCCCAGAGAGATTATTTGTAATTTGTGATTTTGAGCTACACAAAATAAAATTTGATATGATCCTTGAGCCCCTAGAATTCTTCCTTGTGCCGACCTACAACGTGTTTCTTTACAAGAGCTTGAACATCCAGTTTGTTTGCTGATTTCTTGCTGTTTTGCTCATGTAAAATTTTGACTTCATGTTTGTCAAATTCTGTAATATTTTGTATTTTGGAATGAATGATGTAAGCTGGTTTTATATATTAGCAAGTTTCAAAGGAGTTAAAATACTATAGTGTATGTAAAGCTTAATACACACAAAAGACTGATACTTTTGCACAATGCTATAGTTATTAACCAGTTGTTTAAACTTCAGTATGTTACTATGTAAATTCTCATTTACATAGCTCGTACGTAGCTCATTTCCACCCCCATTATTCACTCACGCACACATACTAACCCACTCAACCCCTTCCCTCAAATAAACTGAAGCGAGTGCACAGCTTTGAGAAAACTCGTTGAAAATTAGTTAATGTGACTCAGTTCAGAATTCATTTTCTCCCCACTCCTGACGGAATTAAACCCTCGATGTCTCATTTTCACACAGCAAGTGAAGATTGAGCGATTCATCATGCCAGCCATTAGCGTCATTAACCTGTTTTTCAACTGAACACTCTCAAAGTGTTCTTTTATGGCTAAATAAGTAAACGTCAACCAAGATTGGAGACTGAATGATTATAAGCACGCTCAAATGGTGTGTGGAAATTCAGACTATTTGAGGTCAAGCAGTATTACAACTAGCATAAATTGTTTGCTTGTAACACAATCTGTTTAAGACACAGTTGGAAGCTCTGATGAAAATATGAAGGATTTAGAACCTAAAAAGGTACTTTAAATTTCTGTTCTAATCAGTGACATGACAGAATATGGCTTCAATAAACTTGTTTTGGAGTATGAGAAAGAGCAGCAGTATAACTTCCTTATCTCCGCCGTGTTGCTGAGCTTTACCACGCAGTGATGTTGGATTTAAAAATGATTCACGACTCCACTCCAAAACTCCAAAGCTGATCATATCTCTGTGGTCAGCTTTACAGACAATGTTAGTGTCTCATACCCAGACAAGATAGATACTGTATGTCCAGCAGGGTGTTTTCTGGCTCAAATGAATCCTTAGGGATTGACTATGCTCCATCAGGCTAGGTGAAAAATTCATCATGAAAAATGGCTTCACTTTCTTTTTGTACAGCATTTATTGAGAACTGGCAGAAGTGTTTTTGAGTTGTTGTTTTTTTTTTTCTTCTTTTTGTCCCCTGTTCTGTCATCCCTCTCTTTTCTCTCTATTCTGCTGACAGGTCATCATAGATTTGTATCATCTGAAGCCACATCATAATCATGGAGTCAATATGAATGAGGTAAGTGCAAACTTTCTTGTGACCAGTGACGTTGAGGTCCACACATGCACAGTTATTTATGAAAGTATAGCGTCTCAGCTTTTTAGCCTTTCCCACAAATTACAATTTAAGGTCACTGAAAAACTTTACTGAAGAAATTCCAAAAGAGAGAGTGTTTTCAAATTGTGGTTTGCATCTGTATACAGGGAAAAAAACCCCACATTTTTTGCCTCTAACATAACACGAGTTTCTTTTTATTGAAGTGTGTCCGTGTATAACATCATCTAGTTCATGGTTTTGTGCAACGGTGGTCATAGCCAAGCAAGTGTTCTCCTTATATAAATGCTTGCTTACACATACACAGATATTCTCCCAATGTGTTGTATCTGAATTTGAAAGTCAAGTAATATTCAATTTTTTAATTCAAAAAAGGGGACAGTGCATACAGTAAGGTTCAGAAGTATTTGGACAATGGCACAGTTTTAATCGTTATGCTTCTATACACCACCACAATGGATTTGAATTAAAACAATCAAGTGGGATTGAAGTGCAGACTTTCAGCTTTAATTTAAGAAGTTTCACAAAAGTATGGCATTTACTATTTTGGGAATTACAACCCTTTTATACAGAGTACCTCCATTTTCAGGGGCTCAAGAGTATTTAGACAAACTAACATAATTGCATATATAACTGTAGATTGTAATAGATGGATGAAAATCCTTTGCAGTCAATGATGGTTGAAGTCTGGAGGCCATGGACATCAGAAAATTCAGCGCTGGATCTGGAAAAGTATCTCCCTGGAGATGCTTTTCCAGGCCTTCACTGCAGCCACCTTCAGTCGCTGCTTCTTTGTGGGTCTGTCTGCCTTCAGTACCTGAAAGCCACTCTATTAGGCTATCAGATAACTGACTTGACCATTGAAAAATACTCCATTTCTATGCCGTGAAAAAGTCTGCGCTGTTTAGCACCGTCCTATCAGTTTTGTAGCATTTGGCTGAATGCGAAGAGAGAGCATAGCCCTGTACCCCTCAGAATTCGCCCTGACACTTCTATCATCAGACACATCATCAATAAACAACAGTGAATCTGTTCCACCGGCAGCCGTATATAACTATGCCATAACAGTGCCTCCACCGTGTTTGACATATGACGTGAGATGTTGTGGAGCATGAGCTTTTCCTTTCTTTCTCCAGACATTTCTCTTCCCATCATTCTAAAAAGAGATTATCTTGGTTGCATCTGTCCAAAGAATCTGATTCCAGGACTTGGGATCATTTTTTTTAGATGTTTAGGCCAGATGCAAAGTCTGGCCTTGTTTTTCTTGAACGTTACCAGTGGTTTGCACTTTGTTGTGTAAATCCTCTGTATTCACATTCATGAAGGTGTCTCTTGATCGTGGACTTTGACAATGACACACAGTCCTTCTCCAGGCGTACTCTGGAGAAGGACTGCTGAAGGTCCGCTGATCTGCTGCTCCGTTATCAACCATCGAGACCCTTCAGGTCGTCTGGGAGAAGCTTACTCTCTGTTCCTAGACTCAGAACTAAACACGGAGAAGCATCATTCCCACGTCTAGAACAAACACTCAGAGAACTGCAGACAAGCTCATCATTTCAAATCAAAACTGAAGACTTTTCCTATTTGCCACTGCCGACACGACACTGTAAATGATTTTATGTAATTTTATGTCTTTATGTGTTGTTTTCAATGCTTATATATTTTGTAAAGCACTTTAAATTACCTTGTTGTTAAAATACACTATACAAATAAACCTGCCTTGCCTTGCTTAAACGTTAATCATCTGTAACCAGTTCCACCTAACACAGCTTCAGGTTGGTCCAAGGCACACAGTGATGACAGTTTAATGGAACAGACATCGATAAAACATCCTCCAACTTTGTTGGCAGGGGTAATAACTACTAACAATAAAAGCTTGGAAATACTAATAACAAAAACCTCACACCAATTGACAAAACATAAAAGTGTTACTGTGTTAAAGTGCTAAGGCTATTGCAAGTTATAAGGTGATAATTATGACAGTCAGACCTCTTCCTCAATGTGCCATTGTTGTTAGCAGAACCAATTTAATAGCCTTCAGTTTAGTTCACACGGTTTTACTGTTATGTCGCCACTTGACAGTGTTTTTTTTGTTTTCTTTTGTTTTCTTTTATTTGGATTAATATTTGTTTTGACTGTGGTGCTTGTGTTGACAAGTTTTTTTAAAAGAGCATTTCAGCACGGCTCAGCATGATCACAATGGCATCTAGGTTCATAAGTGCGGAATCAATACCAGCTTTTGTGCAGTGTGAAACAGAGCCAACCTCAGAGTTTACTGATAATCCTGGATAGTTGTGCTGATGGATCCTCCTGTATCCCCCGTTTGTCTTAATCCTCTTCTTTTTATCGTCTTCCTCCTTTTCTTCCTCAAAATGCCGGGTCATGACTCATTGCTGCGCGGCAGCTGCAATTTGATAAATCGTTATTAAACGCACACAGAGCGGATTATGAAACAGACAACCCTTTAAGCAAAAATATGTCATTACTTAATTCATTCATTCATTACTTAATGGTATCATTATGGTCTTATATTTCAATAATATATATTATATTTCAAGATAAAATTGGGTTGTTATTATTTATATTAAATTAAAATGAATATCACTGGCAGTTATCTGAATCAGCTCTTTCTGTATCTGGACAAAGCAAGTGTGTTAATAATAAGATCAACATATCAAAACACAGTTTGGTTTCCAAATTCTATGATGACTTTTTCCCTTGATGGTTTGTTTGTCAGGAATAAATTGGTGCCTCATATATTATTCTTGGCTCTGTCATTCTGAAGTTTACCCTTCAGATAATGCAAAAATTTTAAGGCAATTAAACTCGAGTTGTACCGCTTGAGGTCGCATGTTGCCTAATAAACAACAAGAGCACATATCAAAAACACTTAATCAAAGACTGGTAAGAAAAAGAAACGGTCTGGAAATGCAACACACATTACCAAAGTCAAAAGGGAAAGTTAATTAGTACAGTCCTATGAGTCCCTGCCGCTAGCCATTTATCTCATAAGTGGGTTTGCGTTGGTGAAAGATGAAACAACAGTGAGCTTTTTTTTTTTTTTTTTAAAAAGGGATTTTCTCTAATGGGATGGGATGTTTATTGTAGCTTTTGAGGATTTCATCACTTTGCTAATTAACAGAAGTAAAAAAAAAAAAAAATGGTGATTTTAGAATTGCATAATTTGTAATTATGTGCAGAGTCCAAAAATATGCAGTTAGGATCAATCTCACAGAAAACAAGAGGAAAATGTTGATGCATGCAGACAGTTGTTACTCACTCCTGTTCACTCAACAGATGGCCTGGTTTGATCACCACATTTTAAAGAGTGAAAACCTGACGCCCTCTCATGCCGTTCCACTGAACTTCAGCAGCGTTCATTATCAGTTCATTATTGCTGTGAGTATGAAACTGAGATGTCAGAAAAACACACCTTGATGCCTCGTTACTTATTAAGCTGACGGTTTGGGCCCTTCTGTTAATTCAGATCATTCAACTTGCTTTAATTTTTGCCGAGATTTTAACAAATGCCCCAACGCCCACATCTACATAGTTACAACGTGATATTGATTTGTTTTAAAAAGTCACTTTCACGGTTTTGTATTATAAAAATAAATGCATGACTGGTGGTTTCTGGACACCTGAGGGCAAGAAAAGTCCAGTGAGGAAGCTGAACGATTTATCATTCCATCGCTCTGGTAACATTTGTTGTGTTGTGTTGTCTCCTCTCTGAACCCATGTAGAACATGTAATGTAAATTACAATGGTGTTAAAAAACATGACTCTATAAACATGGACAGTAAAAACAGTTATGACTTGTAATTTAACTCTTAGGTGAAAAAATAGACATATGCAAGGATTGCCTTATTTTGCTAATTCAACATGACAAAAACCACATCCTGCCTCGGAAAAATGTGGTCGAATTAGTTCTCGTGTTATAGTTGCCACCTCGCTGCTCTCCAGCTGATCCACAAGTCGTGTGTTGACAAGATCTAGTACAGCACATCATATTTCTGGCTCCTGCAGAATCCAGGATAGAATTCAGAATCCTCACCCTGACCTACATATCCCATAATGGCCAGACAGCATCATATATTAAAGAGCTCGTAGCACCCTATTAGTCAGCTAGATCTCTATGCTCCCATAATGCAAGCTGTCCCCAGAGTCTCCAAACGTACACTGGCAGTCAGAGCTTTCACTTATCAAGCTCCTCTCCTGTTGAACCACCTTCCAGTCTTAGTCTGGGGGGAAAAAAAAATATCACCTTTTCTACATTTAAAAGTAGGCTTAAAACTTTCTGGCTGGCTCAGGCTGGCTTCTACTTTTGCAGCTATAGACTTAGCCTGTCATGGGACTTCCCACGATGCACTGAGCTCCTCTCTCCTGTCTCCTCTTCTCCTATTCACGTCCATGTCCCATCTTCAATGCTTGATACCAGCTTGACATCTTTCCTGGACTCCAAAAACTTGATCTCAATAATAATAATAATAATAAAAGCAGCTAATCACTTCATTATTTTCAGATAATTTGTTCCAGTCAGATCTAAATTCATCTGTAACGCACAATTAAAAATAAAAGAGCTGAACATAGATGGGATCAGGTACAGACTCTGGAGAATTCAGAATGCAGAGACTCAATTGGAGGTTCTCACTACCGGACCCTGACAGTTGGGGCCCGTTTAATCCGGAGGGCAGCTTTTTCCAGAACTTGGGGGTCACAACAATCAAAGGTTTTATCTCCCCTAAATTTCAGCCTTGCACAGTCAGTGGGCATAATGGAATGTATGGATGTAGATGTTCAGCGAGATAGGATGGAGCCAGCCCACTCAGAGCTTTAAAAGCAAACAATAAAATCTTATTCTGGATTCAAACATAAATAAGGAGCAGATGGAGAGATCAATAAATAGAAAATGTGCTCTCACATTCATGTTCCAGCTACAAGCCGACCAGCTGCATTCGGGACTAATTGCAACCCAGAGAGGGAAGCCTGGCTAACAACTATAGAGGCGCTGCAGTAATCAAGTCCTGTGGACACAAAGGCATGTATAGCCCTCTCAAAATCACTAAAAGAAAGGAAAGGCTTGACCGTAGATAAAATTCTCAACTGAAAATGAACCAAGGACCAAGAGAGGAGAGGAGTTTGTCTCACCACTGGGTCCAAACATTATGCATTCAGTTTTGCTGTCAATGAAATTTAAAAAGTTCAAAGAAATTAAGGCGCTAATGTCTTTTAGACGTTAACAAGTGGTCACGAGATCCAGGTTCATTTGGTTTCAGGTTGAGGAAAATTTGGGAGTCTGAGTTGGGAATCTGCATAGAAGTGGAATAAGATTCCGATTTGAAAAAAATATAAAAATGTTTTTTAATTTGTTGGACATCCTTAACAGCAGTGTCTCTCAGAGTGTGAGAGACTAATTTTCAACCTTTCTGAAACACATCTCACATGTCGCCTGTGAATGTCACGGTTTTATCACCCTACATGGGGTGAGCTGTGTAGTCAGCTGTCAGCTGTTATCCGCTGAGCTTACGTCAATCACATCTTTGTCTTTCTCACACCTCAGAGCGCTCTTCAGTTCCGTCCCGAATTGTGAATATGTTGACACGTCTTATGTCTCCTGAAATTATATTTACAAGAGGAGTTTGCCAACCATAATTGTTTTTTTCTCAACCAGATACTGTGGGGACACGGAGGGTCTCCAGCTGGCTGGAGCGATGGTAGAACTGGGAGGGTGTGGATCATTAACTTACAACATATCCCTTAAATAAACAGCTGTCTAAGTCACGATAGTTCACGACGAGAATTTGCTTACGTAATTCAGCGCAGACCAGCCTTCCCACTGTCAGGATAATAATATTTTTGTGTGGGAGGTGTGACTTGGAGTGAAAATGTGAAACCACAGATATGCTAATAGAGATCGGATGTGTGTTCACCAGTTTTCCACAGTTAATAAAGCCTTTGTTTTGTTATTAAAAAACATATGGTATTTGTAGCAACTAACTGTAATTAGAACAAAAATGCTTTGTAAAGTTGCAGTATTTATGCTTTTATTTTACCCTGAATATAATATATTCAACAACTGCTGATATCATAGTTCACGCTGCCCTGTGTCACAATCTAAAAAAACAATAGCTATTGAGATTCATAAATTCGAGAGGCTGCCAGCTAAGTCTTCATTTTAGGTAATAAGACCGTGAACCCACTGCCCTGCCAGAGGCCGGAGTGT